>JAKSZT010054531.1:435189-452343 GCA_026826555.1 Tolypeutes matacus
TTTAGCTGCTCTGTCTTCAGTATCACTTATTCTTTCTTCTATCATTTTGAGTCTGCTGTTTTATGCTTCAAATGTATTTTTTACTTCATCTATTGTGTCTTTCAGTCCCATGAACTCCGTTACTTTTCTGTTCATGATTTCAAATTCTTCTTTACGTTCATGCAATGACTTCTTGATGTCATTGATCTCTTTAACTATATTCTCTTTCATCTCATTAATTTGATTTTGGAAATGTGTGCTCATCTCACTGATTAGTTCTCTCAAATTCTGCATCTCTTCTGGGACTTTGCTGTATTCCTTTTCTTGGGTCATGTATTCTATTTTTTTAGTATGGCCCGTAATTTTTTCTGGTGCTTAGGCATCTGGTTAGTTTGTATTTTACTTAGATGCTCTATCTCTTTGTCTTTTATGGGGTTTTAGTGGCAGGAGGCTGTGAGTTACCACCACTCTTTGATTTTTGGCTCAACCTTGATTGTTAGGATTGTTCTGCTTGTTGCCCAAAACTGGGCACTGGACCCAGTAATTGGTTGTAGAGTCATTTCCTAGGGCCTTGGGCAGGGAGGCTATAGAGGCCAGGAAAAGCCTCTCTTACTTATTAATTTCCTTATGTGCACTTCCTTGTCTGCCAGGAGATGGGACTTGTTGGCAGCTCTCAATTCAATGCCTGGTTGGAGCATATTTTTTGTGACACAGACCAGATCAATGTGATAGAGCTTCCTGTCTGGGGGCTAGGGGCCCTGTGATTCAAACTTTCTGAGACAGTTCTCCAGACTTTTCTCATAGCGCCCCCCTTTTCCCAGCTAGGAAATATTTCCACTCCCTTCTGAATCCTCAACAATCAGTCCCTGTTAGTAGAGGAGGAGATTGGGAGGTTTGGATATCTTTAGCCCCTTGCAGGTTCCAAGGCAAACAATGGCACAGCCCCACCCAGCCTGGAAGGGCTCTCGGGACAGGGCAGACCAAACCTGGGAGTCCAAAGCGGGGTCAGCCCCAGGCTCTCTCTCCCCTCTCCCATGGTGTCCTCAACAATTAGTCCAGGCTAGAAGAGAGGGAGGTTGCGAGGGTCGTATTTCTCCAGTCCTTTCTAGGCTCTCAGGGCAAACCACCGTGTGGAAGGGTCCGTGGGGCTCTGCAGCCCAAATTTCAGGTCAGAACCTGAGTCAGCCTAAGGCTGTGTCCCTCTCTCTCCCCTTTCCAGGAGTGGCAGATCCCTGAAGCCCCATTTGTCTGTGGTCGCAGGCCCAGGGGCCCGAGAATTCTGAAGAGTGTGGGGGAGGGTGCCGGCAGCAGCAGAAGCTGCTACTTGCAACTCACAGTTCTGTAGTAGCGATTTCCCTCTTCTGGCCCTCTCTCCTCTGGGTGGTGTGCAGCCTTCACCTGCTGTCCTAAACTCTAGCAGATCTTTTTCGGGGCTGTTTCAGCTTGTCCTCTAGCTATTTTTCTGGAGAAGAGATTCCCATGTCTTACTAGTCCGCCATCTTCCCGGAAGTTCCTTCTTCATTCCTTTTTAATTCTGTACCTCAGACTGAATATATTCAATAGTCTTATCTTCAAATTCACTGATATTTTTCTTCTACCAGCTCCAATCAGCTGTTGAACCCCTCTAGGGAATTTTTATTTCTGTTACTGTGGTCTTCAGCTCTGTTTGGTTCCTTTACAAGATTTCTTTCTCTTTAATGATATTTTCTTTGTGTTCAACTATTGTGTTCCTGATTTCCTTTAGATCTTTTTCCATGTTTTCCTTTAGCTCTTTGAGAATATTTAGAACTATTTTTTGAAAGTCTTTGACTGGTATTTCCAAGCTCTGGTTCTCCTCATTGATGTTTTCTAATCCTTTATCCTGTGCCTTTGCATAAATCATCATTTCCTATTTCTTTGTATGTTTTGTAATCTTTTGTTGCAACCTGGACATTTTGATATTTTAATGTGTTATCTCTGGAATTTAGACAGTGAGATGTCTGTTCCTTAAGCTTGTATCCAGCTAGTGTTATGGCAGATATTCCCTTTGAATGCCAGCAGCTGACAACAACAATTTTTTAAAAAAAACAACAGTGTTTCCAGCCTTTGCCAATTGGCCTGTGCTAGTGCTGTCCTCTAAAACCTAGCCATATAATGAGTTTAGAGAACAGCCCAACGCAAAATTGTAGGGTCCTTTCTGGTCTTTATGCAAATGCATCTTGTCCTGGGCACGTGCATTTAGCCTTAGGATTCCCCCCATCTGCATGGATCCAAATGTCCCCTTTACCTTAGGAAACAGTGTTTCTTCACAGCCACAGCCATTACACTGTACACCCCACATCCAGCAATCTTTTGCCTCAGGCAGCTGCAATTTTACTGTTCCCTTACAGTGTTCTGTAGGAGAGCTCTGTGAGCTGCTTCTATATGCAGGGCAAGTTCTGGGATGGCAAGCATGCAACAAGTGTCCTGGTCAGTCTTTCAGGCTGTCACCAGACATAAACATCTTGAGAAAGATGGTTCTGATAGTCCTTGTTTAATGCTTAAAGCTTTTGTGTGGGGACAGAGCCCTGGAGCATCTCACTCTACCATCTCGATGATGTCACCTTCCATCCACCTCTTTTACTCATCCACTCAGAAAATATGTAATGAGCTCTTAATAAATACTAGGCTGGGTATTAGATGCTGAGGATAGAGTAGTGACCAACACAGACACCATGCCTGCCCTCATGGAGCTTACAGTCCAGCAGGGCCACTGCTGAGACTAGTTCATTTGGTAGCCCTGGAGACCTTGACCAATGGACCTCATGTTCCTGTTATCTAAGAGTCACCACCCTGGATGTGAATTCCTCTGGTCATCTTTTTTCCATCAGTACTTAACTTCATGCTGCTCTAAACTTTTCCATTCTGCCACCCATTTCATACTGCTCCCCTCCCTGCCATCTTTTCCAACTGTGCCTGCTAGAATCCCCATCTCAGGTATAATATATACCCCTACAATCCAAGCAAAAAACGCCTTCCTTAACTGAGACCTGGCTTTCCCCTAAGAATCCCACTTCTCCTGTAGGCCTTTCCTCTCAGATTCTTCCACTCTCCAAATATTTCTGCATTTGGAGGTGGAGTGGGCCCCTTCCTTAATCCTCACTGCACCTTACATGCCATGATTCACACACCTCTCAGTCAGTTCTCTTCATTCAGTCTTTAGTTTCACCCCTAGTCCTATCAACATTCTGGGGGTCACTTTCAACATTCAACATATCTGGGGATCACTTTCAATATTCATGTAGAAGATGCATTTCAAATTCCTGGCTTCTCATTTCTTTAGCCTACTCACTTTTCTGATGATCTCATTATCTGCTCCAGTAATTCACTCTCAGGACCATAAATGGCCCTTGTTATTATCCAAAATTACTGTTCCTCTGAAACTTTAACTTCACTCCCCCACAACCTCATATCTTTTCAACTCTCTCATTCAATTACTCCATTACATTGTTCAACTTCATTGTGACATCCAGTGCCTTGACCCATTCATTAATTCATTCAACCAATATTTGATTGCCATCTACCACACACCAGATACTGAGATAGAGCTTTGAAGAACATAATCCTTGGTCTTATGGAGTTCACAGTCTACTTTTTCCTCATCTCTTGGCCTTTCTCCCTATTTTAACTTCTTCTCCATTTAGTTCAGGTCCGGCATTTTTATCACTCTTTTGCAAATATCCTCAACTATTTTTGTTTCGTTGTCCTTCCTCCTACCCACCAAACATTACCCCATCTAGATCAATCCAATTATCTATGTTCTTTGTTCCCAAGCTGCTGAATGCTACTGGAGATCACTCAGTCATGTAAATTGGTGTTTTCCTACTGAGAAGGGGCCTTCAGCCCTAATCAAAAATTTCTTCCATGGTTTTGCAGTCAGCTCTCTCTCCTGTTCATCCCATCTTCATATATGCACTCTCTTCAGACTCCTCCCTACCTCCTCCTCGTTCTACCTCTCCAGCAGATGACTTTGCCTTCTGCTTACCAAAGGAAGTAAAAGCCTTCAGACAAGAAGTTCCTTACCTTCTTGACAAAAAAATTCTATAATCCTACCTGCTTGTGAAAACACACTTCCTTACTTCCTCTCTCTCCTGTACCTTCAACTTCTCCCTTTCAATGATCACTAACTAAATAAATATTAATTGAGCACCTACTATGTGACAGGCACTGTGTTAGCAGCTGGGAATACAGTGGTAAGCAAGATTCCTGTCTTTAGGGAGCTAACATTTTGTGTGAAGGACAGACAATAATAAACTAGTAAACGGGGGAGTGGACGTGGCTCAAGAAGTTGGGTGCCTGCCTCCCACATAGGAGGTCCCAGGTTCCATTCCCACTGCCTCCTAAAGAAGGAGAGCAAGACAGCGAGCTGATGTAACAGGCTGGCATGGCGAGCTGACACAACGAGATGACACAATGAGGAGACACAGGGAGCAGATGTGGCTCAAGTGATTGGGTGCCTCCCTCCCACGTGGGAGGTTCTGGGTTTTGCTCCTGGTGCCTCCTAAAAGAAGATGAGCAGACACAGAGAGCACTCAATGAACAGACACAGAGAGCAACGAGTTGGGGGAGAAATAAATAAACCTTAAAAAAATAAACTAGTAAACAGACAAGCAAGATAAGTTTATATTATAAAATAATACAAGAGGATGACATGATAAAATGTAATGTGTCGGGGGGTTATTTTGGATAAGGTGGTCAGGGAAGGCATTTCCCAGAAAGTGGCATTTGAGCTGAGGTAAATAAAAGTTATGTTTTGAACACATTAAGTTTGAGATTTCTATTAATTATACAAGTGGAAATGTCAAATAGGCAGCAGGTTATATGAACCTGGAGCTTAGGAGAGAAGTTCTGGCTATATATATAAACTTGGGAGCCATAAGCATATAGATGTGTTTAAAGCCAAGGTACTGAATGACCTCAACTAGAGAGAAAGCGTAGAGGAGGGTGAAAACCAAGAGAGAGCTGTGGTGCACTTCAACATTTAGAAGTTGAGTAGAAAAGGAGGGTTCAGCAAAGAAGACTGAGAAGCAGCAGACTGAAAGAAAGGAGGAAAACTCAGAAGAGTATGGTGTTAAGAAAGTTGATATTTATAAGAGGAAAGGTAAATTGTAATTGATCAGGACACATGGAAAGTTTCTGGGATGCTGGCAAAGTTCTGCTTTTTGACCTGGGTGGTGGTTATGCTGGTGTTCACATGAAACTGTTTTTTTTACAGGTGTATAAACAAATGGTACATTTGTTTTATGCACTTTTCTATATGTATGTGTATGTTACAATAAGAAAGTTTTTTTTAGAAAGTTATAAATTTCACCAATTTTAAGTTAAGGGCTGCCAAAAAAGGAGTCGAGGAAGGAGACAGGGAAGGGAGAGCCAGAGGCTGGCGCAAACCAGGAGAGCAGGGTGTTAAGGAAGCTAAGAAAAGAAGCTTCCAAGTTTCCAAAAAAAAAATGGACAACAGTGTCAACCCTTATGCACCACTGTTCTGCTGGACACATCAGACCAGGGCTGAGAGCCACCAGCCTGTGTCCTTGAGGTCATGACAAGAATACTTTTGTACAATAGAAAAATGAGCAAAGGTACAATCAGACAAAAAGAAATACTACTAGGAAGCAAACAAATGGTTTTTTAGAAAAGTTTACTCTTCTTAATGAGCAAAGACATACAATTTTTAAAATGAAGTTCTATTTTTTTTCTTTTTTTTTTTCTTTTTTTTTTTTACCGGGAGGTCCCAGGGATCGAACCCGGGTCCCTCCATATGGGAGACGGACGCCCAACCAGTTGAGCCACATCCGACCCCCTGTTTTCTTATATTAACAAAAATTGGGGGAGGAAGAAGGAATTACAGTATGTCAGGCTGGAAAGAGTACCACCTCTTTAAAATAAAATCTAGCAGTATGAATCAGAAGATTTTAAATGTTTAAATGTTTTAGTAAACCCACTTCTGGGAATCTATCCTGGGGAAATCATGCCAAGGAAGGAAAAGGCTATATGAATTAGCCTGGAAGCAATTGAAGTTTCCTGCAATAAGGAAACTATTAAATAAACTTTGCTAAGCACCACAAAATAAAATCATAATTATGATAATGGGAAAGGAAGTAAACTTACATTTATCAAGTTATACTTTGGGACACACATTGTCCTATAAGCGCATTACTTTGTCTAGTTCAATGGAACCACATAAAAATCTTCTATTGCTACCTCCATTTAAATACGGAGAAACAGAATCTCAGAGGAGCAAATTAGCACACAAAGATCACACAGCTAGTGAGCAGCAGAATCGAGATCTCAGTACACATCTGTCTGAGTATGAAACCTCTATGAGTTTCGCCTCATTTCACTGCAACATGGAAAAATATTTCTGCTAGCATTTCTTGGAGTATTTTTTCCTAAACACATAGGACATTAATAAGTTTGGAAAATATCAATTTTAAAAGGTTTCTCTACTGCTGGGCTTCTCAGAGCCTTTATTATACATTCATGCATTCAACAAATATTTATTGGGTATTTTACTATATCAGACACTTAGGTGTTGAGGATAAGGATATAGCAATGAACCAGAGAGACAAAATTCCTGCCCTCTTGGAGCATATATTCCAGTGAGAAGAGATGGAAAACAAATCAGTATACTAATAAATACCCCAAAATTACTTCAGATTTTGGTGAGTGCCATGCAGGGAATTAACAGGGTGATATGATAGCTGGTAACTGGGAAAAGGAGGCTACGTTCGAGGGGTTGATCAAAGAAGGTCCCTCAAAAGGGATTTTGAGCGGAGACCTAAAGGCTGAGAGGAAGCCAGCTATTCAAGGAGCATGGAGGGAGAGTATCCCAGGCAGAGAGAACAGCAAGTAAAAAGACTCCAAAGAGGAAATGAATTCTTTGTTTTCAAGGAATATAAAGAAGCCCAGCATGACTGCAGAATGGTGAGTAAAGCAGAGTGACCATGGCAAGGAGTTTGGATTTTATTCTAAAAGCAAATGAAAGCCACTGGAGGGTTTTAGGTGGGGCACTGACATGATCTGATTTACCGTCCTAAAAAAATTACTCTGGCTTCTGTATAGAGAATAGATTGGAGTGGGGCAAGAATGAAAGCAGAAAACCAGTAAAGAGACTACTGCAGAAATCCAGGCAAGAGAAGATAGTGGTTTTGTCTAGGTGGCAACCATGGAAATTGAGAGAAGTGAAAGGATTTGGGCAATATTTTAATTTAATTTAATTTTATTTAAAATATGTTCATACATGAACATACATAAACAATAAATGTATAGTAAAAGTTGTGAACGTAGAAAATAAACATGCATAACATCATACAGGGCTCCCATACATCACCCCACCACCAACACCTTGCATTGTTGTGAAACATTTGTTACAAACTATGCAAGAGTATCATCAAAATATTACTACTAGGGAGCTGACGTGGCACAAGGAGTTGAGTGACTGCCTTCCACATGGAAGGTCCTGGGTTCCGGTTCCTAGTCCTCCTGGGGAAAAAAAAAAAAAAAAACAAGCAAAACAAATGAAAAAACCAACTCAGGGAAGCTGATGTGGCTCATTGGTTGCTTCCCACAGACGGGGTCCCAAGTTCAATCCCCAACCCCTGGTATCTCGAAAAATATATAAACATATTACTACTAACTACAGTCCACATCTTACATTTGGTGTATTTTTCCCCAACCCACCCTATTTTAAATACATTTTCATTACAAAGGCTGTGAACTTACAAAACAATCATGCACATGTGTAGAATTCCCATACAACACCCTTTCACCAACACACCACACAGCGGGAACTTTTGTTACAGATTATGAGATAATATCATCAGACTATTACCACCAACCATGGTCCATAGCATACATTTGGCACAACTTTTTCATACCCCCCCCCCCGTTATCAACGCAGTACATCTTTGGCATAAATGCAAGAATATTACAGTATTGCTGTTAACCATAGTCCACAGGTCACACCAATTGTATTTTTCCCATGCTTCTCACTCTCACCACCCTGCTCTAGCGACGTACATATGCTCTAGTTCACAGAAGGACACTCTTGCATCTGTATCATCAACCACAATTCTCATCCACCTCAGGGTTCACTGTGTTACTCAGTCCCTAGATTATTCTCTAGCTTTCTTTCAATTGACATTTACAGCCTTAGACTACCCTTTTCAGCCACAATCCCATATATAAACCATCTGCTACACACTATAATGTGTTACCATCAACTCCACCCATTTCCAACTTTTACAATAAAATTAATTAAAACTTCTACAAACATTAAGCATCAGTAGTCTTTCTCAGCCCTCCTCTTATCTCCTAATAACCTATACTCTAGGTTTTAACTCCATGCATTTATTCTTCATATTTAGTTCATATTAATGAGACTATGCAATATTTGTCCTTCTGTGTCTGTCTTACTTCACTTAGCATAATGTCTTCAAGTTTCATCCATGGTATCATATGCGTCCCAATTTCATTTCATCTTACTGCAGCATAGTATTCCATGGTATGTATATTCCACATTTTGTTTATCCATTCATTGGTTTATGGATACTTACATTGTTTCCGTCTTTTGGCAATTGTGAATAACACCATTCAGAACATCAGTGTGCACATGTCTGTTTGTGTCACAGTTTTCAGTCCTGCTGGATATATTCTTAGTAGAGAAATTGCTGGATCATATGGCAATTATATATTTAGCTTCCTGAGAAACCGCCAAACTGTCTTCCACAGACGCTGTGCCAGTTTACAATCTCACCAACAGTGAAGGAGTGTTCCTATTTCTCCACATCCTCTCCAGGACTTATATTCTCTGTTTCTTTTAAGAATGGCCATTCTATGCAGTGTGAGATGATATCTCATTGTCGTTTTGATTTGCATTTCCCTAAAAGCTAGTGATAGAGAACAATTTTCCATGTGCTTTTTGACCATCTGTCTTTCCTCTTTGGAGAAATGTCTGTTTAAATCTTTTGCCCATTTTTAAATTGGATTGCTTGCTATTTTATTGCTGAGTTGTATGATATTTTCATATAGAATGGAAATCAAACCCTTATCAGATATGTGGTTTCCATATATTTTTCTCCACTGGCTGCCTTTTCTCCTTCTTGATGAAGTCCTTTGAATTACAAAAGTGTTTAAGTTTGATGAGGTCCCATTTATCCATGTTTTCTTTCATTGCTCGTGCTTTCAGTGTAAGGTTTAAGAAGGCACCATCTATCACCAGGCCCTGAAGATGTTTTCCTACATTTTCTTCTAGGAGCTTTATGGTTCTTGCTTTTATATTTAAGTCTTTGATCCATTTTGAGTTAATTTTTGTGTAAGGTGTGAGATAGGAGCCCTTTTTCTTTCTTTTGGCTTTGTATATCAAGTTCTCCCAGCAGAAAGAATTGACTGTTCTTTCCCAGCTGGGTGGGTTTGAGAGGCTTGACCTTACATGTGAAGGTCTGTTTCTGAACCATCAATTTGGTTCCGTTGGTCTATGTGTCTATCTTTATGCCAGAACCATGCTGTTTTTTACCACTGTAGCTAGGTAATATGATATAAAGTAGAGAAGTGAGAGTCCTCCAACTTCACTCTTCCTTTTTAAGCTGTTTCTGGCTATTCAGGGCCCCTTACCCTTCCAAATAAATTTGATAATTGTGTTTTACATTTATTTTTTTTTAAATGCTGGTGGAATTTTTGTTGGGATTACATTAAATCTGTATATCAATTTGGGTAGAATTGACATTTTAATGATATTTAGTCTTCCAATCCATAAATCCGGAATGTTCTTCCAATTATTTAGGTCTTTTTAAATTTCTTTTTACAGTGCATTGTATTTTTCTGAATACAAGTGCTTTACATCCTTGGTTAAGTTTATTCCTAAATATTTGATTCTTTACTTGCTTTTGTAAATGGAATTTTTTTCCTGACTTTCTCCTCAGATTGCATCTTAAGATTGTATAGAAACACCTCTGATTTTTGCGTATTGACCTTGTATCCTGACACTCTATTCTTGGGTACAAACTCTCTCAGTTTCTGTTTATCTGTGAATATTCTAAACTCACCTTCAGTTTTGAAAGACAATCTTGCCAGATACAAGATTCTTGGCTGGCAGTTTTTCTTTGCAGATTCCTAAGTATATCATACCACTGCCTTCTTGCCTCCATGATTTCTGATGTGAAATCTGCACTTACTTTTATTTGGTATCCTTTATAACAGAATTCTCTCTCTCTCTCTCTTTCTCTCTCTCTCTTTTTTTATGTACCGAGGGACAGGGACTGAACCCGAGACCTTGTATGTATGAAGCCGGTGCCACATCTGCTTCCCTGAGTTGGTTATATCATTTGTTTTTGGGTTATTTTTTTCAGGCTGCACCAGGAACCAAACCTAGGACCTCCCATGTGGGAGGCGGGCACTCAGCCGCTTGAGCCACATCCGCTCCCTCAGAATTCTCTTTGTCTTTGGCATTTGACATTCTGATTAGTATGTGTCTTAGAGTTGGTCTACTCAAATTTATTCGGATGGGAGTACATTGTGTTTCTTGGACATGGATATCTATGCCCTTCAATAGAATTGGGAAATTTTCTACCATTATTTCTCAAATATTCCTTCTGCCCCTTTTCCCTTTGCTTCTCCTTCTGGGAAATGCATGACACATATGTTTGCATGTCTCTTGCTGTCATTTAGTTCCCTGAAACCCTGTTCAATTTTTTCCATTATTTTCTTTATCTGTTCTTTTGTATGTTTGTTTTCAGATGCCATGTCTTCAAGCTCACTGACCCTTTATTTTGCCTCCTCAAATCTGCTGTTATATGCCCTCCAGTGTATTTTTAATTTCATTTATTGCACCTTTCATTCCCATAAGATCTGCTATTTTTCTGTATATGCTTTCAAATTTTTCTTTATGCTCACCCAGTATCTTCTTAATATCCTTAATATCTTTACCCATCTCATTATATTTATTAAGGAGATTTGTTTGAACATCTATGATTAGTTGTCTCAACTCCTTTATGTCATCTGGAGGCTTATCTTGTTCCTTTAACTGGGCCATATCTTCCTGTTTCTTGGTATAGATTGTAATTTTTTGTTGGTGTCTTGGCATCTGGCTTACTAGATGTATTTATTCTGGGTGCAGTTTCTCTCATTAGTTTAGGGCTTCCTTGCCTTTTCTCCCTTGCTAGTTTGTAATAGGAGCTGAGGCTGTAGTTGGTGCTGTAAGCTGTGGAGGCTGAAGCTGCCTGTGTTGCCCCAGGAACTGATGAAGCTTCTCCCACCTTTCTCCACTGCCAGGGGTAGGGACAGAGCCTTAGCCATGTGTAATGATCCAATTCATGCAGGCTAAGGCTGTCTGTAGTTGCCCAGAGAGAATGATGAAGCCTCACTCCCCTTCCTCCCCTGCCTGGGGAGGGATGGAGCCACAGGTGTGGGTAGTAATCTATGCCATGCAGGTCCAAAATGACTGCAGTTGCCCGGGTAGACTGACGTAGCACCAGCCCTCCTCCTTGCCAGAATTGGAGATTTACCCTCTGGAGTGCTGGCCAAAAGCACCTGCAGTAACCCAGAGAGGCTGGTGCAGCTCCCCCCAGCTTCCTCCCTGCTGGAGGTGGGGCTGGGGCTTAGGCTAGAGCTGCAATGCAGTCTGTGTGGAAGGAAGCCAGTCCCTACCATCACTGTGATTTTCAATTAGCCCAGGTTCCCCTCATGCCAGGGGCAGTGTTAAAATGGTGGCTACCAGCCTCTTTCCGACTTGGACAGGTTTAAACTTTAGCTGTTCTTAGGATTCTACTTTAGCCAGCCAAATTTACTAATCAGTAGCTGAAGTCGGTGCCCAACCGTCTCTTCCTCCCCCATTTTTGAGAAATGGAGCTTCCACCTGCAGCCACAGAATAGCTCCTGAGGCAGCTTGCGCCATGGGCACTGGCCTCCGCAGCATGGAGTGCTCTACTCACGAACCTTTTCTGCAAATGGGCAGTCTCCTTCTTCCACACTTTCAAGGATATTGCAGGACACTCTTCTGGTCTCCTGGGGCCCCCAAACAGGTGCTTTAGATAGCTCTGGGTGATTACTAACTGCCCTGTAGGACGAGCTAACTCTTGGAGCTCCTTACTCTGCTGCCATCTTACCCCTCCTCATTTGGGCTATATTTTAAATATTGAACCAGTAAGGCTGACTGGTGAGTTGGGAGTGGAAAATGAGCTAAAGGGAGGAATCAAGAATGACTCCTAGGTTTTAGGCTTCAGCAGCCACATGGATGATAGTGCCATCTATTAAGATGGCAAAGATTTGAGAAATAGCAAATTAAGTCTGAGTTGCCTATCAGGCATCCAAGTGGCGACATGAAGTAGACCACTTGATAAACAGACCTGCAGCTCAGGGAGTCCTGAGACTATTGATTTAAAGCCATGTATATCAGTCAGCCAAAGGGTGCTGATGCAAAAACCAGAAGTCTGTTGGTCTTTATAAAGTGTATTTATTAGGGGTAGAAGTCCTCACTTATCAAGCCATAAAGCATAAGTTTCTTCCCTCACCAAAGTCCATTGCCACGTGTTGGAGCAAGACAGCTGCTGACGTTTGCCAGGGTTCAGGCTTCTTGGGTTCCTCTCTTCCCAGGGCTCCATTTCTTGTCTGGGCTCAGCTCCTCTGGTTCCTCCACAAGGTCACCTGTAGACTATTAGGCTCTCTAGGCTTTGCTTCTCTCCACAAGGCCAGCTGTGAACTCTCAGGCAAATGGCTCGTCTCTATGCTGGGGCCTTCTCTCTTTCCTTACCAGAACTCCAACATCAAAACTGCTCCCTCTGTCCTTTCACTTGCCTTTTATATTTGACTCTCCCACGCACCAAGGGGTGGGGCTCAACACCCTACTGACGTGGTCCAATCAAAGCCCCAATTATAACTTAATCATGCCCATATTAACAGATCAGTTTACAAGCATAATCCAATATCTATTTTTGGAATTCATAATTACATCAAACTGCTCGACTGCTACATGAGACTAGATGACCCCACCTAGGGAGTGCATGTGAATAGAATAGAGAAGAGGGCCCAGGATGAACTCTGGGGCCATCCAATGTTTAGACATCAGGTAGAGAAGGAACAATCAAGAAAGGAAAGTGAGTTGTGAAGTGCCAAGAGAATACCTCTAACCTGCAATATTCCCAAGCCTTCTTGACCATGGAAACATTTTTGTCATGGGTCAGCTTGTACTCAGCAAAACACACTGAGGGAAATGCTGGCTTATGATTCAGTAAGTGGAAAGGGAGGTTACAAAATGGTGTGCAAGCTCTGATTGTACAGAACATGCCTGGCTCATGTGCTCAATAAACATTTGTTGCATGCCTTAATGAATGAAAAGCAATATACATATGGAACGACTACAAGGAAATAAACAAAAGCAACAGTATTTGTTAGTAATGAGATGTGATTAGAGACAGTTTTTCCAAATTTTCTGTAATGTTTTTGCTGTCTATTTTTTCCTCGTGGTGTTTTGCCAATTCAGTGTATCCATCCATCTGTCTTTGCTGCATTCAGGGATACTGTTCCCAGACTCCCTGTAGGAATCCACTCTGCCTGTTCTCCCCTGTTCTTCTTGAAATCCTTGACACCATTCTTGGCCTATTTAATTTTAATTCCATTTAATCCATCAACAAATATTTACTAAGTCACCTCCAAGCTACAGAGGCTAAAGAGATAATTAATACATAGGGACTTCCGGGAAGATGGCGGACTAGTAAGACACGGGAATCTCTTCTCCAGAAAAATGGCTAGAGGACAGGCTGAAACAGCCCCGAAAAAGATCTTGTAGGGTTTAGGACAGCAGGTGAAGGCTGCACACCACCCAGAGGAGAGAGGGACAAAAGAGGGAAATCACGAAGACAGAACCATGAGATGGAAGTAGCAGCTCTGCTGCTGCCGGCACCCGCCCCCACACTCTTTAGAATTCTCGGGCCTCTAGGCCTGTGAACACAGAAAAAGGGGGCTCCAGGGATCTACCACTCCCGGAAAGGGGAGAGAGAGGGACACAGCCTTAGGCTGACTCAGGTTCTGACCTGCAAATTTGGGCTGCGGAGCCCCACGGACCCTTCCACACGGCGGTTTGCCCTGGGAGCCTAGGAAGGACTGGAGAAATCTGACTCTCCCAAACTCCCTCTCTTCTAGCCTGGACTAATTGCTGAGGACTCCACGGAGGAGGGGAGAGAGAGCCTGGGGCTGACCCTGCTTTGGACTCCCAGGTTTGGTCTGCCCTGTCCCGAGAGCCCTTCCAGGCTGGGTGGGGCTGTGCCATTGTTTGCCTTGGAGACTGCAAGGGGCTAAAGATATCCAAACCTCCCAATCTTCTCCTCTGCTAACAGGGACTGATTGTTGAGGATTCAGAAAGGAGTGGAAATATTTCCTAGCTGGGAAAAGGGGGGCGCTATGAGAGAAGTCTGGAGAACTGTCTCAGAAAGTTTGAATTACAAGGCTCTTAGCCCCCAGACAGGAAGCTCTATCACATTGATCTGGTCTGTGTCACAACAAATATGCTCCAACCAGGCATTGAATTGAAAGCTGCCAATGAGCGCCATCTCCTGGCAGACCAAGGAAGTGCACATAAGAAAATTAATAAGTAGGAGAGACTTTTCCTGGCCTCTATACCCTCCCTGCCCAAGGCCCTAGGAAACAACTCTACAACCAGTTGGGTCCAATACCCAGTTTTGAGCAACCAGCAGAACAATCCTAACAATCAAGGTTGAGCCAAAAATCAAAGAGCTGTGGTAACTCACAGCCTACTGCCACTAAAACCCCATAAAAGACAAAGAGATAGAGCATCTAAGTAAAATACAACCTAACCAGATGCCTAAGCACCAGCAAAAAAATTACGAGCCATACTAAGAAAATAGAAGACATGGCCCAAGAAAAGGAATACAGCAAAGTCCCAGAAGAGATGCAGAATTTGAGAGAACTTATCAGTGAGATGAGCACAAATTTCCAAAATCAATTAATGAGATGAAAGAGAATACAGTTAAAGAGATCAATGACATCAAGAAGCCATTGAGCGAACGCAAAGAATTTGAAATCCTGAACAGAAAAGTAATGGAGTTCATGGGAATGAAAGACACAATAGGTGAAGTCAAAAATACATTTGAGGCATACAACAGAAGACCTGAAATGACAGAAGAAAGAATAAGTGATACCGAAGACAGAGCAGCTAAAATTGAAGAGAGAAAAGAACAGAGAGAGAAAAGAATGGAAAAAATTGAGCAGGGGCTCAGAGAGTTGAATGACAACACAAAACATAACAACATACGTGTCATGGGAGTTCCAGAAGGGGAAGAAAAAGGAAAAGGGGCAGAAAGAGTATTTGAGGAAATAATAGCTGAAAATTTCCCAACTCTCATGAAAGAAATGAACTTACATGTCCAAGAAGCACACCATACCCCAATGAGAATAAATCCAAATAGAACTACACCAAGACACATATTATTCAGAATGTCAAATGTGAAAGATAAAGAGATAATTCTCAGAGCAGCAAGAGAGAAGCAAACAATCACGTACAAAGGACGTCCAGAAAGACTTAGTGCAGATTTCTCTTCAGAAACCATGGAGGCGAGAAGACAGTGGTATGATACAATTAGGAAACTGAAAGAGAAAAACTGCCAGGTGAGAATTCTTTATCCAGCAAAACTGTCCTTCAAATATGAAGGTGAATATAAAGTATTCACAAACCAACAGAAACTAAGAGAGTTTGCAAAAAAGAATCCAACTTTGCAGGAAATATTAAAGGAAGCCTTAGAACCTGAAAGAAAAAGACAGGAGAGAGAGGCTTGGAGGAGAGTATAGAAGAAAGAAAAGCAGATAGGATAACCAAAAGAGTAAAAAGAGAGACAAAAATAAGATGACATATGAAAACCGAAGAATAAAATGGAGGAAATAAATAGTGCGTTTTCAGTAATATCATTGAATGTGAATGGATTAAATTCCCCAATCAAAAGATACAGGCTGACAGAATGGATAAAAAAACATGAGCCATCCATATGCTGCTTACAAGAAACTCAACTCAGACCCAAGGATACAAGCCGGCTGAAAGTAAAAGGTTGGAAAAAGATACTCCATGTGAATAGTTAGCAGAAAAGAGCAGGGGTAGCTATACTAATATCAGACAAAACAGACTTCAAATGCAAAAAAGTGATAAGAGATGCGGAAGGCCATTATATATTAATAAAAGGGACGATCCTCCAGGAAGATATAACAGTCATAAATATCTACGCACCTAACCAGGGTGCCCCAAAATATATGAGACAAACTCTGGCAAAACTGAAGGGAGAAATAGACATTTCTCTCGTTAGAGACTTCAACACCCCTCTCACATCATTAGATAGAACAACTAGACAGAAGATCAACAAGGAAACAGAGAACTTGAACAATATGATAACCAAGTTAGACCTAACAGACATATACAGAACACTGCATCCAAACTCAGTGGGTTATACATTCTTCTCAAGTGCCCCTGGATCTCACTCCAGGATAGACCACATGTTAGGTCACAATACAGCTCTCAATAAATATAAAAAGATTGAAATTATACAAAGCACCTTCTCAGATCATAATGGAATGAAACTAGAAATCAATAACAGACAGGCAAAAAGGACATTTGCAAATGTGTGGAGACTGAACAACACACTCCTAAATATTCAGTGGGTCAAAGAAGAAATTGCAAGTGAAATCAGTAAATATATTGAGACAAATGAAAATGAGAACACAACATATCAAAACTTATGGGATACAGCAAAGGCAGTCTTGAGAGGGAAATTTATAGCCCTAAATGCCTATATTAAGAAACAATAGGGAAGCGGCTGTGGCTCAATCAGTAGGGCTCCCGTTTACCATATGGGAGGCCCCAGGTTCGGTTCCTGGGGCCTCCTGGTGAAGGCAGGCCCGCCCACGCGGCACAGTTAGCTGACCCAGTGAGCACAAGCAGCAAGGTGGGGATAAATGAATAAATAAATAAAATCTAAAAAAAAAAAAAAAAAAAAAAAAAGAAAGTAGAAAGAGCTAAACTCAAATATTTATAACTGAACAACTTGAGAAACTAGAAAAAGAACAGCAAACCAATCCCAAAGCAAGCAGAAGGAAAGAAATAATAAAGATTAGAGCGGAAATAAATGAAAATGAGAACAAAAAAGCAATAGAGAAAATCAACAAAAC
>JAKSZT010054531.1:457343-494445 GCA_026826555.1 Tolypeutes matacus
TGTGGGAGGAATTTCGCTGCCTGACCTTGAAACATATTACAAAGCTATAGTGGTCAAAACAGCCATTAGTGAAATGCAAATCAAAACCATTTCACTAGAATGGCTGCTATTAACAAAATGGAAAATAACAAGTGTTGGAGAGAATGTGAAGAAATAGGAACATTCATTCATTGTGGGTGGGAATATAAAATGGTGTAATCGCTGTGGAAGACAGCTTGGTGGTACCTCAGAAAGCTAAGTATAAAATTAACACATGACCCAGCAATCCCACTGCTAGGTATATACCCAGAAGAACTGAAAGCAGGGATAAGAACAGACATTTGCACACTGATGTTCATAGCAGTATTGTTCACATTTGCCAAAAGATGGAAGCAACCCAAGTGTCCAGCAACTGATAAATGGATTAAAAAATATGTGTTCATCAATTGTAACAAATGTACCACACTAATGAAGAATGTTCTTAATGTGGGAAAGTGTGGGAGGGAGAGGGAGTGGCACATATGGGAATCTCCTATATTTTTTATGTAACATTTATGTAATCTAAAGTTTCTTTAAAATAAATAAATAAAAACAAAAAGCAAAAACTGCCACAGTTCACTCATTGTGAAATAGATCCTTTGATTAGTCCTATAACTCTTAAAGAAATTGAGTTTTAAATTAAATACTCCTTTAATAGGAATATCCTGGCTCTGATTGTTTCAAAAGAGAGTTCAACCAAATATCTAAAGAATTAGCACCAATTCTACACACTCTCTTCCAGAAAATAGAAGAGTAAGAAATATTTCCCTACTCATTTTGGTATTATAATACCAAAACCAGACAAAGAATATACAAAAATAGTAAACTGTAGATCAATAGTCCTCATGAATATAGATGCAAAAATCCTCAACAAAATAATAGAAAATAAAATTCAGCAATATATAAAAAGAATTGTACTGCATTACAAAGTTAGTTTTATTCCAGGGATGCAAGGCTGGTTCAATATTTGAAAATCAATTAATAAAATTCAGCATGTTAACAGGCTGAAGAAGTCAAAGCATGTTGTCCTATCAATTGATACAGAAGAAGCATTTGACAAAAATCAACACCATTGGTGATTTGAAAAAAAAAAAACTCAGAAAACTATGAATAGAAGGGGAACTTCCTCAACTTCCACAACAAAAAAACAACAGCTAACATCATAATTAATGAGGAAAGACTGAGTTCTTTTCCCTTAAGTTTGGGAACAAGGCATCTAAAAAAAAAACATGTACAGGACTTGTATGCTGAAACTACAAAAATCTGATGAAAGAACTCAGAAGATTTAAATAAATATAGAGATATTCTATGTTCATGGATTGGAGACTCAACATAGTAAATATGTGAATTCTCCCCAAAACTATCAAAATCAGAGAGAGATTTTTATAGCTATAGACAAGATTATTCTAAAATTTCTATGGAAAGATAAAAGAACTAAAAGAGCTAAAACAATTTTGAAAAGGAGGAATAAAGGAGGAGAAATCACTCTAATCAATTTTAAGACTTATCATGTAGCCACAATAATCAAGATAGTGTGATATCGGAGAGCTCAGTGGTTGAGCACCTGCTTCCCATGTACGAGGTCCCAGGTTCAATCCCCCATACTGCCTTAAAAAAAGAGATAGTGTGATATTGATGAACAGATAGACACAATAGATCAATGGAACAGAATTAAAAAAAAAAAAAAAACAGAAATAGGCCTACCCAAGTACAGCCAAATTATTTTTTTTTTTAATTAAATCATCTTTATTGCTAAAAGTCACAATCTTTATTGCTAAAAGTCACTTGACAGTGCTAGGGAGAAAAATTTCACCATTACTACCAAAAGGGCTGAATGCTTGATCCATATGACTTTAGGGTTGCTGTTACTTACATAACTGTTTGGGTATTATTTGGGGTATAACAATAGAAAGGAGATCTTGTGGTAAATAAACAAGGAAATGGTTAACAAGACGCAGTATTTTAAAGAACAATTTTCAAAACACTGTAACGTGGTTTAACAGTAGCTAATGCTATATAATTACACATATAATGTAGTTTCAACTTCTTTCTTCAATGGGCTCAGAATAAAAGGGATCGAAGAGACTTCTGAACAACTGCCATCTCTAGAGTAACAGGGATTGAAGAGACTGTCGAACAATCGCCACCTCTTGCTGTTGAGTTTCCATCAACATTTTCTTTTGCAACAGAGCCATTTCTTTTTTAAGTTCACTTTGCGCCTCAGTAAGAAGATTTTCATGACTCTTCTCCAAGTCCTCGATACTCTTTATGAACTGCTCATACAACTTTTTAATTGCTTTCAGTCTCTGGCTCTGAGTAATTCTATTTTTTTTTTTTAAAGATTTTATTTATTTATTCATTTATCCCCCCCTTGCTGCCCGCGCTCGCCGGGTCAGCCAACCACGCCGCGCGGGCAGGCCCGCCCCCACCAGGAGGCCCCGGGAACCGAACCCAGGGCCTCCCACATGGCAAACGGGAGCCCCACTGATTGAGCCACAGCCGCCTCCCTGAATAATTCTAGATTGCTGAAAAACCTTTTGTTGCTGTCGAAACATATCGTTTAGTTTTTCTTCTTGTTCCCCAGCTTTCTGCACATCTATATCCCACTGCTGAAACAAAGTTGAAAACTGCTGAGAATATTCATAATTAAGATTCTTCCTTTGCTGATGCTGTGTTCTCCAAACATGCTCAATTTTCTGGTTACTGGTATTGAGCGAAGCGCTGGTATTCATTTCAAATCTTTTTCTCTTTGCAAGAAGAGACTTTGTAATGTCATCTCCCAATCTTTCCAGCATATCCTGTACTTCACCCCCCACAGCTTCCTCAATTGTTCCCGCAGATGGCCTTTTTTTCCCATGCTTATCAATTCCTGGAGTCTTTCCTTCCGGGCCCTCCTTCTCTGCACCCATGGCGCCTCTGTTATCTTCTTTCCTCATGTCAGGGGCTCCTGTGACCTCCTCCTCCCTGGCTGGCCGCCCCGATTTCCTTAAGCGCTTCCTTCCAGGGGGCGCCATCCTGAGGTGGCCGCTTCCTTCAGGCACGATGCTCCCCTAAGGCCGCCAAATTATTTTTGACAAAGGTGCAAGAGCAACTTCATAATGTTGAAGCAATGATACATCTATAGGCAAAAAAATAAACCTCAATCTGAACCTCATACCTTATACAAAGCTTAAATGGATCAT
This sequence comes from Tolypeutes matacus, assembly GCA_026826555.1. Lineage (NCBI taxonomy): Eukaryota > Metazoa > Chordata > Mammalia > Cingulata > Chlamyphoridae > Tolypeutes > Tolypeutes matacus. The sequence continues at coordinate 460,544 of JAKSZT010054531.1, forward strand.
AGATTTAAATTTAAAACATAAAACTGTCAAACTTTTAGGAAAAAATATATGAGAAAACCATTGAGACCCAGGGCTTGATAAAGAGTTCTTGGAGGAGTTCCAGGAAGATGGCATCAGAGTAGGCAGGCAGAGCTCAATTCTCTCACATAAACAATGCAGAAAGGGCCAAAAGCTATGCTTTGGGGGTCAACATTCCAGAAGAGTGCTACACAACTCCCAGTAAGGTGAGGGGCAGAGAGACAAAGAACCAACACAACAAATGTGAGTTACCAAGCCCCCATGGCAGCAGGGAAGGGCTGCCACTCCACACTCCTGAGATATTAAGCTGGGATAAAATCCCTGGCTCACTGCCACTGACTGAGAGGGGAACAGACATCTTTCTCCCTGTCAGCTGTTACAAGGGAAAAGAGAGGAGTAGTGGGGGGCAGGGCTTCTCTTCAGTGAATTCTGCTTTGAGTCACACTCTGGCGAGACCAAAACACAAAAAGGAAATATTGAAAGAAACTTTTCTGTGGAAAGATGCACTGACGAGCACCATCTTCTGGCCAGACTGGAAATTGCATGGAGAAAACCTTTTTTTTTTTTTTTTTTTTTTTTTTTTAAAGAAAACCTGCTTTTAGTCTACCTTAACTCCAACTCCTGGGAGAATATCTGAACCCCATTAGTGAGTCCTTGGCCCAATTTTGATAACTTAAACTGGGCAAATTTAAAAACTTAGAATAAGTTGGACCAAAAATCAAAGAAGAGCTGGGGGGAAAAAAACAATAGGAAAGAGAGAGAAATTGGACATCAGAGTAAATTCACCACCATATTCAGATAACTAGACATCATCAAAAAATTCCAGGCCATACTCGGAAACAGGAAGAGATGGCCCAGCCAAAGAACAAACCAAATATCCTGAAGAGATATAGGATTTAAGACAACTAATCAATGATAATCACACAAATTGCCTAAATCAATTCAAAGAATTGAAAGAAAATATGACTAAAAAGATAAAGGATATTAAGAAGATACTGGTTGAGCACAAAGGACAATTTGAAGCCCTGCAAAGAAAAGTAACAGAGCTTATGGGAATGAAAGACACGATGGATGAGACTAAAAATACATTAGAGTGGGAGTGGATGTAGCTCAAAGCACCTGCTTCCCATGTATGAGGTCCTGGGTTCAATCCCTGTTATCTCCTTAAAAATAAATAATTTTAAAAATATAAAAAAATGTAAAAATACCTTAGAGGCACATAAGAGCAGATTTGAATTGCTTGAAGACAAAATTAGTGATTTCAAAGACAGAACATCTGAACTGGAAAGGACAAGAGAGCAGAAAGAGAAGAGAAAGGGGAAAAAATGGAACAGGGTTTCAGGGGATTGAATGACAACATGAAATGCACAAACATATGCATTATTGGTGTCCCAGAGGAGAAGAGAATGGAAAAGGGGCAGAAAGAATATTTGAGGAAATAATGACAGAAAACTTCCCAACCCTTATGCAAGACATCAATATCCAAGAAGGACAATGCACCCCAAACAGAATAAATCCGAATAGACCTACCATAAGACACCTACTATTCAGATTGACAAATATCAGAGGTAAAGGGAGGATTCTAAAAACAGCGAGAGAAAAACAAAGCATCACATATAAGGGAAACTCAATAGGAGTAAGTGCTGGGAGCAGAGGTGGCTCAAGCCCACAGGGAGTTCCCAGGTTTGGTTCCTGGTGCCTCCTAAAAAGAAGACAAGCACACAACGAACAAACACAGAGAGCAAAAAACAAGCACAACCAATGGGGGGGCTGGAATAAATAAAAATAAATATTTTTTTAAAAAAAGAATAAGTGCTGATGTCTCATCAGAAAACAAGGAGGTGTGAAGATAATGGTATGATGTATTTAAGGTACTGGAAGAGAAAAACTGCCAGTCAAAAATTCTGTATCTGGTGAAACTGTCCTTCAAAACTGAGGGTAAGTTCAAGGAATTCACAAACAAACAAAAACTGACAGAATATGTTACCAAAAGATGAGACATGCAAGAGATACTAATGGGAGTGCTGCAGCTGGAAAGGAAAAAAACAAGGGCGAGAGACTTGGAGAAGACTGAAGAAATGATTATTAAAAAGGGTAAATTGAAACATAAAAAGACAGACAATAGTACAATATGACAATAGAGAGCCAAAGGACAAAATGGATGACATAAGTAATGCCTTTACACTAATAACATTGAATGGTAATGGCTTGAACTCCCCAATCAAAAGACATAGACTGATAGAACAGATAAAAAAATATGAGCCATCTATATGTTGTCTACAAGATATCCACCTCAGACAAAGGACAAACCAGGTTAAAAGTGAAAGGTTGGAAAAAGATATTCCATGCAAATAGTAATCAAAAAAGAGCTGGAACAGCGATATTAATATCAGACAAAATAGATTTTAATTGCAAAACTGTTATAAGGGATGAAGAAGGGCATTATGTATTAATAAAAGGGGCAATTCATCAAGAAGAAATAACTATACTAAATATTTATGCACCTAATCTGAGTGCCCCAAGATACATGAGGCACACACTGGCAAAACTGAAGGGAGAAATAGATGTCTCTAAAATAATAGTTGGAGACTTCAATACACCACTCTCAGTATTGTAGAGAACATCTGAGCAGAAGATAAATAAAGAAACAGAGAGCTTGAATAATATGATAAATGAACTAGACCTAATAGTCATCTATAGAGTATTGCACCCCAAAACAGAAGGATATACATTCTTTTCAAGTGTTCATGTATTCTTCTCCAGGATAGACCATATGTTGGGTCAAAAGACAAGACTTAAGAAATTTAAAAAAGATTGAAATTATACAAAACACTTTCTCTGATCATAACAGAATGCAGCTGGAAATCAATAATGGACAGAAAAAGGGAAAATTCATAAATATATGGAGATTAAACAACACACACTTAAGTAATCAGTGGGTCAAAGAAGAAATTGCAAGTGAATTCAGCAAATATCTTAAGATGAATGAAAATGAGAACACAACATATCAAAATCTGTGGGAGAGCGAAGGTAGCTCAAGTGGTTGAGTGCCTGCTTCCCACATAAGAGGCCCCAGGTTCAATCCATGGTACCTCCCAAAAACAAAAAACAAACAAACAAACAAAAAACAACTCGGCAGGGGGTGGGGAAGCGGATATGGCTCAATTGGTTGGGCCCCCGTTTACCATATGGGAGGTCCCAGATTCGATTCCTGGGGCCTCCTAGTAAAGGCAAGCTGGGCCGTGTGGCGTGGTGATGCAACAAAAGAGAGACAAGCAGACACAGAAAAACACAAGCAGCAAGGGGGCGATAAATAAATAAATAAATCTTAAAAAAAAAAAAAAACTAGGGGGAAATGAATGTGGCTCAAGCGATTGGGCTCTCGTCTACCATATGGGAGGTCCAAGGTTCGATTCCTGGGGCCTCCTGGTGAAGGGCAAGCTGGCCCGTGTAGCGAGCTGGCCAGCGCAGAGTGCTGGCCCGTGCAGGAGTACTAGCCTATGTAGGAGGGCTGGCCCAAGCAGAGAGCTGGCACAGCAAGATGACACAACAAAAAGAGACAAAGAGGAGAGACAATAATAGGCACAGCAGACCAGGGAGCTGAGGTGGCACAAGAGATAGAGAGCCTCTCTCCCACTCTGGAAGGTCCCAGAGTCAGTTCCCAGTGCTGCCTAAAGAGAAGACAAGCAGACACAGAAGAACACACAGCGAATGGACACAGAGAGGAAACAGTAAGTGCAAAAACAACAGGACAGGAGAGGAGAAATTAATTAATTAAAAAAAAAAAAAACAATTTGGAGGAGCCAAAGTAGCTCAGTGGTTGAGCGCCAGCTTCCCACATATGAGGGTGCTGGGTTCAATCCCGGGCCCCAATACTTCAAACAAACAAACCTATGGGACACCACAAAGGCAGTGCTGAGAAGGAAATGTATAGCCCTCAATGCTTACATTAAAAAAGAAGAAAGAGTTAAAATTGAAGATCTAACTGCACACTTGAAGGAAGTAGAAAAGAACAGAAAACTAATCCTAAACCAAACCAAAGGAAAGAAATAGTAAAGATCAGAGCAGAAATAAATGAAATCAAGAACAAAAAAACAGGAAATAGAGAGTCTACAACAAAGTTGCTAGAGCTAATAAACTATTTCAGTAGTGTCAGGATACAAGATCAATGTGCAAAAATCAGCAGTGTTTCTATGCCCTAGCAATGCACAATCTGAGGAAGTCAGGAAAAAAATTCCATTTACAATAGCGACTAGAAGAATCAAATAGGAATAAACTTAACCAAGGATTTTACACTTGTATTGAGAAAACTACAATGTATTTTTAAAAGAAATCAAAAAAGTCCTAAATAATTGGAAAAACATTCCATGCTCATGGATTGGAAGACTAAATATCATTAAGATGTCAATTCTACCCAAATTGATATACAGATTCAATGCAATTCCAATAAAAATTCCACCAGCATTTTTTAAAGAAATGCAAAACACAATTATCAAATTTATTTGGAAGGGTAAGGGGCCCCGAATAGCCAGAAACATATTAAAAAGGAAGAGTGAAGTTGGAGGACTCTCACTTCTCTACTTTATATCATATTACCTAGCTACAGTGGTAAAAACAGCATGGTTCTGGCATAAAGATAGACACATGTACCAATGGAACCAAATTGATGGTTCAGAAAAGGACCCTCACATGTAAGGTCAAGTGATTTTTGACAAGCCTATTAAACCCCCAGCTTGGGCAGAACAGCCTGTTCAACAAATGGTGCTGGGAGAACTTGATATCCATAGCCAAAAGAAAGAAAAAGGGTCCCAATCTCACACTTTACACAAAAATTAACTCAAAATGGATAAAAGACTTAAATATAAAAGGAAGAACCATAAAGCTCCTAGAAGAAAATGCAGGAAAACATCTTCAAGGCCTGATGGTAGGTGGTGAATTCTTAAACCTTACACTGAAAGCATAAGCAATGAAAGAAAACATGGATAAATGGGACCTCCTCAAACTTCAAAACTGTTGTGAGTCAAAGGACTTCATCAAGAAGGTGAAAAGGCAGTCGACTCAATGGGGGAAAACATTTGGAAACCACATATATGATAAGGGTTTGATTTCCATTCTATATAAAGAGATCGTACAACTCAACAATAAAAGAGCAAGCAATCCAATTAAAAAATGGGCAAAAGATTTAAACAGACATTTCTCCAAAGAGGAAATACAGATGGTCAAAAAGCACATGAAAAATTGTTCCATATCCCTAGCTTTTAGGGAAAAGCAAATCAAAACGACAATGAGATATCATCTCACACTGCATAGAAAGGCCATTATTTAAAAAATTAAAAAAAATAAAAAAATTAAAAAACAGAAAATAATAAGTGCTGGAGAGGATGTGGAGAAATAGGAACACTCCTTCACTGTTGGTGAGATTGTAAAATGGTGCAACATCTGTGGAAGACAACTTGGCGAGTCCTCAGGAAGCTAAATATAGAATTGCCATATGATCCAGCAATTCCTCTACTAGGAATATATCCAGCAGAACTGAAAACTGTGACACGGACATGTGCACACCAATGTTCATAGTGGCGTTATTCACAATTGCCAAAAAATGGAAACAATGTAAGTGTCCATCAACCAATGAATGGATAAGCAAAATGTGGTATATATATACAATGGAATACTATGCTACAGTAAGAAGAAATGAAATGGGACACATGATAACATGGATGAATCTTTTTTGTTTCTTTGTTTTTTATTATTTTTAGGGGGGGGGGGGGGGGGGGGGGGGGGGGGGCTCGTCTGTCTGCTTGTTGTCTGCTCGTCTTCTTTAGGAGGCACCAGGAACCGTACCCGGGACCTCCCATGTGGGAAGCAAGTGCCCAACCGCTTGAGCCACTTCTGCTCCCTGCTGATTGCAGTGTCTTGCTGGTTGCAGAGTCTTGCTGATTGCGGCGTATGCTGGTTGTGATGTTTGCTCATCTTCTTTAAGAGCCACAGGGAACCAAACCTGGGACCTCCCGTGTGGGAGGTAGGCGCCCAATTGCTTGAGCCACATCCACTCCCCAACATGGATGAATCTTGAAGACATTAAGCTAAGTGAGGAAAACCAGACACAAAAGGACAAATATTGCATGGCCTCATTAATACGAACTAAATATGAAGAATAAACCCATGGAGTTAGAACCTAGAGTATAGGTTATTAGGAGATAGGAGGAGGGCTGAGAAAGACTACTGATGCTTAATGTTTTTAGAAGTTTTAATTAATTTTATTGTAAAAGTTGGAAATGGATGGAGTTGATGGTAACACATTATAGTAAGTAGCAGCTGGTTTATAAATGGGATTGTGGATAGAAAGGGTAGTCTAGGGATGTAAATGTCAATTGAAAGCTAGAGAATAATCTAGGGACTGAATAGCACAGTGAACCCAGAGGTGGTTGAGAATTGTAGTTGATGGTACAGATGCAAGAGTGTCCTTCTGTGAACTAGAGCAGATGTACGTCACTATTGCAGGGTGGTGGGAATGTGGAGAAGCATGGGAAAAATACAATTGATGTGACCTATAGACTGTGGTTAACAGCAATACTATAATATTCATGCATCTATGCCAAAGTTGTACTGTGTTGATAATGAGGGAGGTTGGAAAAAGTGTGCCAAATGTACACTATGGACCATGGTTGGTGGTAATAGTATGATGATATTATCTCCTAATCTGTAACAAATGTTTGACCACAGTGTAGTGTGTTGGTGAGGGAGTGTTGTATGGGAATTCTACACATGTGCATGATTGTTTCATAAGTTCACAACTTCTGTAACAAAAATATGTTTAAAAATAATAATAGGCAGTCTTTTGAGAAGCAGTTTTGATGTTGGAAAGAAGCCCCAGGAGAAGAGAAGCAAGCCATTCGCCTGATCGTCTACAGCTGACCTTGTGGAGGAAACAGGAGCTAAGCCTGGAGAGAAATGCAGCCCCGGGAAGAGAGGAACCCCAGAAGCCTGAACCCTGGCAAACGCTGGCAGCTGTCTTGCTCTAACACGTGGCAATGGACTGTGGTGAGAGAAGAAACTTAACGCTTTATAATAAATACCCTTTATAAATACCAACCCATTTTTGGTATTTCACATAAGCACCCTTTGGCTAACTAATACAATTATATTCAATATGAATAAAAAAAAGATAATAGTGGAAAAAATAATAATAATAATAGGGTGGGTTGGGGGGGAATATACCAAATGTAAGATATGGACTATAGTTAGTAAGATTGTGATGATATTCTTTCATAATTTGTAACAAATGTTTCACAACAATGCAAGGTGGGTTAGTGGTGGGTTGATATTTTGGGCTATTCAGGGCCCCTTTACCCTTCCAAATACATTTCATAATTGGCTTTTCCATTTCTGCATAAAAGGCTGTAGGGGTTTTTATTGGGATTGTGATGAATCTGTAAATCAGTTTGGGTAGAACTGACATTTTAATGATATTTAGTCTTCCAATCCATGAACACAGAATGCCCTTCCATTTATTTGTCTTCTTCTGTTTCTTTTAGCAATGTTTTATAGTTTTCTGAATACAGGTCCTTTATGTTCTTGGTTAAGTTTATTCCTAAATATTTTATTATTTTAGTTGTTATTATAAATAGATTTTTTTTCTGATTTCCTCTTCAGATTGCACATCAGTAGTGTATAGAAATGCTATTGAATTTTGTGTATTAATCTTGTATCCTTCCATTTAGCTGGAAATCTTTAAAAAGAAGAATGAAGTTAGAGGACTCTCACTTCCTGACTTTAAAGCATATTACTTAGCTACAGTGATGAAAAAAAAAAAAAAATCATGGTACTGGCATAAAGAAAGACAGATCAACCAATGGAACAAAATTGAGAACTCAGAAGTAGACCCTCACTGTCAAGTGATTTTTAACAAGGTTGTCATGCCCTTCCAGCTGAGCCAGAACAGTCTATTCAACAAATGGGAGAACTGAATAGGTATATCCAAAAGAAATAAAGAGGACCCCTATCTCACACATTATACGAAAATTAACTCAAAATGGATCAAGGACCTGAATATAAAAGTGACTGCATCGCTTCTCGGCCTTTTGGCTAAGATCAAGTGTAAAAGTGACTGCATTAGTCAGCCAAAGGGTGCTGATGCAAAATACCAGAAATCTGTTGGCTTTTATAAAGTGTATTTAAATGTGAACTATGGTCTATGCTTAGTGGCAAAGCCCCAGGATGTGTATATCCATTGCAGGTGATGTGCTTCACTAATGAAAGATGTTTATGTGGGAGGTTATGCGAGGTGTGGGAGCTGGGGAACATGGGAATCCCTGTAATTTTTGTGTAACATTTATGTAATCTAAGCATCTTTTAAAATATATATTTAAAAAATAACATTTATGTAGGCAAATGCACATATATGCATATGTATTTACATATCACCTTACAAATATTGGTTTGTATTGTGAAAATTTTGATTTTTACCCACAATTTAAAAATAAATAAATAAATAAATAAAGTGTATTTATTTGGGATAGGCACTTACAATTACCAGGTCATAAAGTATAAGTTACTTCCCTCACCAAAATCTGTTGCCACGTGTTGGAGCAAGATGGTTGCCGACCTTCAGCCTTCCTCTTCCTCTTAAGGCTCCATGGTTCCAGCTTCTTCCAATATCAGCTGTAGGCTGGGATAAGTCTCGTCTCTCTCCAGGGGCTCATTTCTCTCTGGGCTCAGCTGCTCTGCTCGCTCCACAAGGCCAGCTGTAGACCATCAGGGTAACAGCTCATCTCTCTTCCCAGGGCCTCTGCCTTTTCTCCTTCCTCACATATCTGCTTCTCTGTGTGTTTACTTCCCAGGGCTCCAATATAAAAAACTCCAACTAACTCCTCTGCCTTGTCGTTTTCTCTGTGAGTCCCCACCCACCAAGGGGGCAGGGACTCAATGTCCTACTGACATGGCCCAATCAAAGCCTTCATCATAATTTAATCAAGTAAGAGTGAAACCTCTTAATCCAATACAATATAATGTACCCAGAGGAACAGACCAATTTACAAACATAATCTAATATCTATTTTTGGAATTCATAAATAATACCAAACTACTACAGTGATAACCATAAAACAGAAGAAAATGTAAGAAAAATCTTCAGAATCTTGTGGTAGGTGGTAGTTTTTTTTTTAAAGACTCTTGTTTGTGTTCACTGTCTGTTCTCTGTGTCCATTTGCTGTGTGCTCTCTGTACCTGCTCGTCTTCTCTTTAGGAGGCACTGGGAACCAAACCTGGGACCTCTCATGTCATAGGTGGGAGTTCAATTGCTTGAGCCACATCTGCTTCCCGGTAGTTTCTTAAACCTTACACCCAAAGCACAAGCAACAAAAGAAAAAATAGATAAATGGGACGTCCTCAAAATTAAACACTTCTGTACCTCAAAGGACTTTGTCAAAAGAGTGAAAAGGCAGCTGACTCAATGGGAGAAAATATTTGGCAATCACATATCCAATAAGGATTTAATATCCATGATATATAAAGAGATCATACAATTCAACAATAAAAAGACAAACTACTCAATTAAAAAATGGGCAGAACTACAAGTGTTGGAGAGGATGTGGAGAGATAGGAACATTTCTTCACTGTTGGTGGGAATACAGAATGGTACAACCACTATGGAAGACTGTTTGGCAGTTCCTAAAGAAGTTGAATATAGACTTGCCATACCACTACTGGGTATATACCCAGAAGAACTGAGAGCAGTGACACGACAGACATCTGCACACCAATATTCAAAGCAACATTATTCACCATTGCCAAAAGTTGGAAACAACCCAGGTGTCCATCAACAGACGAATGGATAAACAAACTGTGGTCTATTCACACGATGGAATATTATGCAGCTGTAAGAAGAAATGAAGTCATAAAGCATATGGCAACATGGATGAACCTGGAGGACATTATGTTGAGTGAAGCAAGCCAGACACAAAAGGACAAATACTGTATGAATGCGTTACTATGAACCAAATATATTGTGTAACCTATTGTTTGATTCAAAAAAAAATTTATATGTATCATTACATTTAATTGAGAAATGTATATATTTATTCATCTGTGTTTACTTTTTAGTTTTTAATTGTTTATATTTTCAATTATTAAATGTACAAAATAAAGTTTAAAAAAATGGGCAGAAGACTTGAAAAGACAATTGTCTAAAGAAATACAAATGGTAAAGAAACACATGAAAAAAAAAAGCTCAACATCACTAGCAATTAGGGAAATGCAAATAAAAACTACAATGAGATATCACTTCACACCTGTTAGACTGGCCACTATTAAAAAGTTGGAAAAATAAATGTTGGAGAGGATATGGAAAGATAGGAACACTTATTCTCCGTTGGTGGGAATAATGAATAGAACAGCCCCTGTGGAGGACTGTTTGGCAGTTCTTAAGGAAATTGAAGATAGACTTGCCATGTGACTCAGCAATACCATTACTAGGTATATACCCAGAAGAACTGAGAACAGTGACATGAATAGACATCTGCACATCAATGTTCATAGTAGAATTATTCGTGATTGCCAAAATTTGGAAACAACCCAGGTGTCCATCAACTAATGAATGGATAAACAAATTGTGGTGTATACACACAATGGAATATTATGCAGCTGTAAGAAGAAATGAAGTCGTGAAGCATATGACAACAGGGATGAACTTGGAGAACATTATGTTGAGTGAAGCAAGCCAGACACACAAGGACAAATGCTGTATAGATTGTGCTATTATGAACTAAATATATTGTGTAAACAATGGAATTAATTATTTGAATATAGGTCACCAGAAAATAGAGGGAGAGTAGAGAATGGAAAGCTGAGGGTTAATCTGTACAAGATTGGTAAAAAGGCTGATTGTAAATCTTTGGAAATGAATAGAAATGATGAAAGCATATCATGGTGTTTTAACTAGCAATGCTATTATAAGGGTATGACAGTGGTTGAAAGGGAAAGTCTAAGGTCATGTATATTATAAGGAAAGCTAAAAACTGTAACATGGGACTGTACAAGATAGTAAAATCTCATGTAAAACATGAATATGAGTGATAATGCATAAATAAGACTGTTTTTTTAAAAACATAAATACAAATATACTAGAGAAAAGGAAAAAGAATAGCAGCTATGTATGGCAGGGATAGAGAGATTGAGAGGTGATGAGTTTTGCTTGTTTGTTTGTTGTTTATTATTATTATTATTGGAATAATGAAAGTGCTCTAAGAATGGTTGAAGTGATGAATGCACAAATATATGATTATACCAAATATCACTGATTGTACACTTTGGATGGATTTATGCTTTATTTATATGTATCAATAAAACTGATTTGTTAAAAAAAAATCCATCCAATAACTATGATTTCCTAATTTGGAAATACTGTAACCAGAATGCACTGTTCAGGGAAGCGGATGTTGCTCAAGCGATTGAGCTCCCGCCTACCATACGGGAGGTCCCAAGTTCGGTTCCCGGTACCTCCTGGAGAAGACGAGCTAGACAGCAAGCTGGCGTGACGGGCAGGCGCACCAAGCTGACTCAACAAGATGACACAAGGAGACACAAAGAGGAAAGACAATGAGAGACACAACAAAACAGGGAGCTGAGGTGGCTCAAGCGATTGAGTGCCTTTCTCCCACATGGGAGGTCCCAAGTTTGGTTCCCAGTGCCTCCATAAAGAGAAGACAAGCAGACACAGAAAGCACACAGCAAATGGACACAGAGATCAGACAGAGTGCAAACACCGGGGGTGGGGGAATAAATAAATAAAAATAAATCTTAAAAAAAATGCACTGTGCAAAAATGTTCTCAGGATACCTACATTTTCCTTGCTTTGATTAAATAGGATATTTAATGAAATAGGATATAAATTTTCATTTTAACAACAATTAAAATATCATTGATCTTGCTGATTGAACTTCATGACTTTCTGAATCAAATCGCCCTTGATTGGATAAATTATTGAAATGTATGTTGTTTTTATATAAATAAAGTTATTTTTAAATATGCATATATACCAGAGAGAAGGAAACAGAATAGCAGCTATGTATGACAGGGGAAGCATAGAGAGATTGAGAGGTGATGCATTTTGTTTGTTTTTTGTTTATTATTATTATTGGAATAATGAAAATGCTCTAAAAATGATTGAAGTGATGAATGCACAAGTATGTGATTATACCAAATACCATTGATTGTACATTTTGGGTGGAATTAAGCTTTATTAATATATATCAATAAAACTGATTTGTTAAAAAAAGAAAAGAGTTCGGGGGAAGCGAATGTGGTTCAAGCAGTTGGGTACTCACCTATCACAAGGGAGGTCCCAGGTTCGGTTCCCAGTGCCTCCTAAAGAAGATGAGCAAGACAGCAAGCTGACGCGACAGGCTGGTGCAGTGAGCTGACACGGCGAGATGACAAATGAAGATACACAATGAGGAAATACAATGAGAGACACAACAAGCAGGAGTGGAGGTGCCTCAAGCCATTGGGCGCCTCCCTCCCACATGGGAGGTCCTGGCTTCAGTTCCCAATGCCTCCTAAAAAAAAAAAAGAAGAAGAAGATGAGCACACAACAAACAGACACAGAGAGCAGACAGCGAGAACAAACAAAGGGGGGGGGGAATAAATAAAATAAATCTTTAAAAAATAAAATGTACCAGAGCAGTTGTAGCTCAGTGGTTGAGCACGTCCTTCAAATGTACAAGGTCCTGGGTTCAATCCCCAGTACCTCCTTAAAAAAATAAAAAAATAAAAACAAAATAAAATGTACCTAAAAAAAAAAAAAAAAGAGTTCAGGAGCAGATGTGGCTCAAGCGATTGAGCTCCTGCCTCCCACATGGGAGGTCCAGGTTTGGTTCCCAGTGCCTTCTAGAGAGAAACAAAAACAAATGACAAGCAAACAAATGAAAAAACTAACTCAAGGGAGCGGATGTGGTTCAGTGGTTGAGCACCGGCCTCCCACATGTGAGGTCCCAGGTTCAATCCCCAGTCCCAGTACCTCAAAAAAAAAAAAAAAAGTTCTTGGACATGACATCATATACATGATCCATAAAAGAAAATTAAAGTCTTTTGCTCTGCAAAAGACACTGTTAAGAGAATGAAAAGACAAGCTAGAGACTGGGAAGAAATATTTATAAACCACATATCCAACAAAAGACTTATATCTAGAATATATAAGAGCTCGCAAAACTCAATAGCTGGGAAGTCAATGTGGCTCAGTGGTTGAGTGCTGGCTTCCCACATATGAGGTCCAGTGTTCAATCCCCGGCCCCGGTACCTAGAAAAAAAATTTTTTAATTAAAAAAAAAACAAAACTCAGTAGTAGGAAGAGGATGTAGCTCAAGTGGTTGAGCACCTGCCTCCCACATGGGAGGTCCCAGGTTCCGTTACCAGTGCCTCCTGAAAAAACAATAAGCAAAAATAAAATGAAAAAACCAACTCATGGTTGAGCACTGGCTTCCCACATATGAGGGATTGGGTTGAATCCCCAGTGCCTGGTATCTCAAAACAAACAAACAAACAAACAAACAAAAAACTCAATAGTAAAAAAGACAAACAATTAAATTAGAAAATGGGCAAAAAACACATGAATAAATATTTATTTCATTAAAAGGGATATACAGACAGCAAATATGCACATGAAAAGGTGATCAATAGCATTCATCATTAGAAAAATGCAAATTAAAACCACAATGGATTATTTCTTATTACTGTATGTGAATTTACAATTATCTCCAGATAAAAAGTTTTTAAAATGCAATTAGAAAATGGGTAAAAGATATGAAAAGACATTTCAGCAAAGTGAATCTATGGATAGCAAATAAAGTCATGAAAATGCTTTCAACATCAACAGCCATTTGGGAAATGCAACTTAAGAACTCAACAAGATATCACTACACACCTATTAGAATGGATAAAATTAAAAATAATGACAATATCAAATGCTGGCAAAGATGCTGAGAAATAAGTCACTCATATGTTGCTGGTAGGAATGTAAAATGGTACAGCCACTCTGGAAAATAGTTTGGCACTTTCTTTAAAAACTAAACGTATACCTACCATATGACCCAGCAACCACACTACTGATCCCAGAGAAATGAAAGCTTATGTCCACACAAAAAATATATATGCAAATATTCATAGCATTTTGATTTTTAATAGCTAAAACCTAGAAACAACCAAAATGTTCCTCAATAGGTGAATGATTAAACAAGCTGGGGTACATCATACTACTCAGCAATAAAACAGAATAAAATATTAATATATGCAACAACTTGCATGATCTCAAGGGAATTATGCCTAGTGAAAATTCAATCTCAAAAAGTCACATACTGTATGATTTCATTTATATAACATTCTTTAAATGCCAAAATTATAGAGGCAGAAAACAGATTCATTTTTTTCCAGGGATTGGTAGGAAAGAGTTGACTATAAAGGGGATAGCATGAGGGAGAACTTTGTGGTGATAGAATAGTTCTGTATCTTGATTGTGATGGTTACACAAATCTACATATGTGATAAGATGGCACAGAATGATACATACACATTGTACTAATGAAGCCAGCTAGTAAAACAGGGAATCAATAGATGGATCTGGAACCTGGCGAGAGGTCCACATGAACACCGATACCCCCAAGATGGCTGCTGGAAGACCCTCACAAGATTTCTGCCTCTCAGGATAAGATTCCTGGAGTTTCCCAAGAGAAGCCCCGGATATTCTCCAGAGACTTATCATTGGCCCCACCCAGGGGATTGATGGGTGGGGTAATCAATCAAAACAGCAAACACCTGGGACTCCTCCCATGCCATTAGCAAAGGGGTGGAATAATTCATGGTTTAAAAGCAGGGCGCAAAGATGAAATCCCTCTTGCTCCCAGCTCTTGCTGCTTTCAGCCCTTGTGGCTTCTGCACCCTACTCTCGCTGTGTACTCCCTGCATGGAACAACACGCAAGTAAAACCTGGGCATTTATAATCTATAATGAGAAACTGTAGTCTATAAATCAGCACTCTTTATCACTCTTCAGCCCCTTACTCTCTACCGGGGACCCATGATCTGTTATTTTCTCCCATTTCTCTTCCCTCCCTACCTTAATAAATTACTGGCCTAACTAACCTGATGTGCTCTGAAATTCATTTCTGCAGCATAAGTCAAGAACCTAGACCAAAATCTGGTAACACTAATGCCAATTTCCTGGTATTGATAGTGTACTATAGTTATATAAGATGTAACCATTGGGGGACTTTGGGTAAAGGGAATATGGACTTTCTCTGTACTATTTTACAATTTCTGTGAATATATAATTGTTTTAAAATAAAAAAGTTTAAAATAAAAATTTGACTTTAAAGCAAAAATAGTCACAACACATTGTGGGGTTTATGACATATGAATAAGTAAAATATATGACAATTGTGTTAGTCAGCTAAAGGGGTGCTGATGCAAAGTAGCAGAACTCTGTTGGCTTTTATAAAGGGCACCTATCTGGGGGAGAAGCTTACAGTTACCAGGCCCTAAAAGTCCAACTCAAGGTACCGTAAGAGGTACTTTCTCACCCAAAGTCTATTGCCATGTGTTGACGCAAGATGGCAGGCGATGTCTGTGAGGGTTCAGCCTTCCTCCTTCCTCTTAAGGCTCTGTGGTCCCAGCTTCTTCTGATCTTAGCTCTAGGTTGGCATAGGGCTTGTTGCTTTCCCTGAGGCTCATTTTTTTCTGGGCTCAGCTGCTCTGGTCTCTCCACAAGGTCAGCTGTGGATTATCAGGCTCATCTCTCTTCCCAGAGCTATGTCTATGGAGCATTCTCTCTTCCTGCGTATCTGCTTCTTTGATCTCCTTCTCCATATATTTACTTCCATGTGAGAGCCTGTTTTATCCCCACCAAGGGGGTGGGGACTTAACCCTGCATGGCCTAATGACGTTGTCAAATAAAAGCCCTAATCTTGATTTAATAAAGTAAAAGTGAAACTTCTGAATCTAATACAACCTAATACACCAAGAGGAACAGACCAGTTTACAAACACAATCCAATATCTACCACTGTTGTGGTAGATTGAATTATTTACCCTGATTTAGACACTGTTCTTAATCCACATTCCTCTGAGTATGAACTCATTGTAAATAGGACCTCTTGAAGATGTTATTTTTAGTTAAGGTGTGGCTCAACTGAGTGAGGGTGGGTCTTAATTACTGGAGGCCTTATGCACAGAAAGTTACAGGAAGGAGCTGGAAGCAGGAAGTCAGCAGGAACCTGGAAGAGAAAGGAGAGGACATCGCCATGTGACATGAGGCACAGATGGAAGCCAAGGAACCCCAAGGATTGTGGCAAGCCAGTACCAGATGCTACTCACCCCAGGAGGAAGCAAGCCTTCTAGCCTCTGAAACCATGAGACAATAAATTCCCCTGGTTTAAGAAAACCCAGGGGGTGTCAAGATGGCATCAGTTTAAGTGAGCACTCACCATCTCACTAGCAAAGGACGGCTGATTGGGGACAGGATCCTGCCCAGGTGAACTGTTCTGGTAGCCCATGGAGCAGGAGCCTTTGGGGCATCGATCTGGAGGGAGCTGGACAAGGAGATAGATTGCTCAAGATAAAACCATGAGTTTTTAACCCCACGCCCGGAAATCATGGATGGCTAAGCCCCACCCTCAGGACAAAGGGCCAGGGTGAGGCCCAACTCCTGCCGGCCACCCAGTGAGAGGGAGCATTCTCTGAGAGTGGGAAGGTTCTGGAAAGGGATGGAGAAGGGTTTCCTTTCTGTGGGTTTGGTTGCCTGGACCCCCTTAGAGCTTTGGGGAGCACACCAGCCAGCTCGAAGTGGCACCAGGCTGAGGGGAGAGGCGAATCTGCTGAGACAGCCTGGTCTACCTAACTGCCCTGGTATACAGAGGCTTTGCCTGAAAGAGGGCAGAGCCAGCCAATTTAATAGTTCCATGTTGAGGACTATCAGAATTTCAACTCCCCTAAGGGAGGTAGGCAGTGGGAAGTGCTTAATAAGTTTTCAAGAGCCTATTTAGGGTCCCCTGGGAGGAGGGGGTGGTCTAGAAGAGGCTTGTAAACCATTTCAGTGAGGTGAACTCAGTCATCAGGGTCCCATTTGAATTTTTTTTTTTTTTTTTTTGAGGACACTTTCCACATTTTATTTACATTTTAAGACTAACTTTTATCTCAAAATCACATATCCATACACCTATTTCCTTTTTGTTGGTTTCACTTAAACTTAAATGCATGGTTTGTTAAACAAAGACTGTAAACAAGTATTTACCATGTCTGTTACATGTAACACACAGGAACGGCTTTTAACAGAAATTCATTGACACCCCCCAACTTTTTTTTTATTATAAATACAGGTATCAAAACAATCCTGAACGTATTTTTGATTCTACTAGTAGTCAGCACCCACACTGCTTCAAAAATTAACACAATTTGCAACAATATTCCATTTGAATTTCAAAAGGGAACTCAACCTGAGCAGGAGAGGGGAGGGAGGATCTCCTCATACAGCCTGCTGAATCCAGCTGCCAAAGGAGAGTAAAACCTGCCCAGGGGAAAGTGACTGAATAGATTTCTGAAGAGCCAGCTGACCCAGTTGGAGGGGTAGCTCAGTGGAGGAGTCTCTGCCTTGAATACATGAGGTCCCTAGTTCAATTCCGAGCTCCTCTAAGAATAGTGATCCACCAGGATATCTAACAGCCAGCTGATACCATAGGACAGGGAAAACACAGACATTATTTTTGTACTAGCTTCTTTTGGGTCTATTATTTTTCCAAAAAAAAAAAGAGGTTACTTAAAAAAAAATTTTTAACTTAGTTTACTCGCTAAAACTCGCATCAAAACCTGCAGAGAGAAGCCTGCAGGGTAATTAATTGATGAATACGGGCAGCCTGAGTGGCTCCACAAGGGCCCAAGAAAGAACGCTGTTCTTCCTTAGCTTTGTTTGACTGCTTGCTTGTGTGTTTGTTTGGTTTTTGTTGTTGTTGTTGTTGTTTTGTTTGTTTTTCTTTTCTCTATCCTGCCCCTCCCCACACTTTTTTTAAAAATTAGGTGCTGCTAGCTTGTTTCCTCTATGCTGTGCCTCAGCTTCCTTGATTTCCCATTTTTTGTGTATACTGATTTTGTCTACCAATGCTATCTCTTTTCCTTCCATCACCTTTCTATCTTCTGCTTTCTGTTGTGGTCCTTACATTCCACCTTTTTTTATTAGTCCTCAACTTTACTGGTTTTGATTTCTATCTTGCCTATTCTGTTTTCTTTTTGTATTTTATTTTATTATTAACTTTTTTCTTTCTGTCCTTTCTTTTCTCTTTCTCTCTCTCCTCATCATTCTAGCCTGTTAAATCATTCTATATATTTTTCTATATTGAGATTCCCATTTCATTGTAGGTACTCCACTTTTTTATTCCCATTACTCTACAGTGCTTACATGAGTTAAATATTCATTTTACTAAGTCTTATATGGCCCCTCTTCTAACTTTTATTATTATTACTATTATCCTTTTTCTTTTCTTACTTCTTTCAATTTCTATGGCACTAATCTTTTTCCTTCAAGGGAATACAGAAAAGAGCAAGGAAATAGAACAAGAACAAAGTGTCAAAGAGAATTAACACACACACAAAACCAGCAGCTAAGAAAGACTCTAGAGCAGAAAAAGAAGCTAATCAACTGAATAAACCCATCAAGATAAATGATGACCAGAGGACAACAAAAAAATTACAAACCATACTAAGAAACAGGAAGACATGGACCAGTCCAATGAACAAACTAAAAACCAGGAAGAGATGCAGAACATCGAAGAGCTAATCAAAGCTGTCCAAAGAAATATCATGGACCAACTTAATGAAGTGGAAGAAGAGATTAAGGATATTAAGAAGACACTGGGAGAACACACTGAAGAAATTGTAAACATACATAAAAAGATAACAGATATGATGGTGATGAATTGCTCAATCCAAGAAGACAAAAAGACACTGGAATCACATACCAGCAGATTTGAACAGGCAGAAGAAAGAATTAGTGATGTGGAAGACAGTACATCTGAAATCAAACAGATAGTAGAACAGATAGATAAAAAGATAGAAAAAAATCCAGCAGGGACTTAGGGATTTAAACGACAACACAAAACGCCCAAACATACATGCATTATAGGCATCCTGGAGGGAGAAGAGAAGGGAAAAGGAACAAAAGGAGTGTTGAAGGAAATAATGGCTGAAAACTTCCCAATCCTATTGAGGGAGGTGGACGTACATGTCCAGGAAGCATAGCACACCCCAAACATATAAATCCTAACAGGCCTACTCCAAGACATATACTTGTCAAAATGTCCAATGCTCAAGACAAAGAGAAAATACTCAAGGCAGCAAGAGAAAAGAGAACCGTCACATAAAAGGGAAGCTCAATAAGATTAAGCTCTGATTTCTCATCTGAAACCATGGAGGCAAGAAGACAGTGGTATGACATAGTCAAGGCACTCAAAGAAAAAAACTTCCGGGCATGAATTCTCTATCCAGCAAAGCTGGCATTCAAAAATTATGGAGAGTTCAAAATATTCACAAACAGAAATTAAGAGAGTATGCCAATAAGAAACCTGCCCTTCAAGAAATACTAAAGGAAGTTCTACAGGTTGAAAGGAAAAAACAGGAGAGAGAGAGTTGGAGGAGAGTGTAAGAACAACTAAAAAGACAAAAAAAGAAACAAAAACAACATATGGCATACATAAACCCAAAGAAAATATGGCTGATGTAAGAAATCCTTGAGAATAATAACACTAAATGTTAATGGATTAAACTCACCAGTCAAGAGACACAGATTGGCAGAATGGAAAAGGAAATATGACCCATCTATATGTTGTCTACAAGAAACCCACCTTAGACCCAGGGACTCAAGGAGGCTGAAAGTGAATGGCTGGAAAACAATTTTACAAGCAAACAACACCAAAAAAGGGTGGGAGTAGCTATACTAATATTGGACAAACTAGGCTTTAAATGAAAAACTATTGTAAGAGACAGAGATGGACACTATAAGTGAAAGGGGTAATCTTTCATGAAGAAAAAACAATCATAAACATTTATGCACCTAATCAGGGTGCCTCAAAATACATGAGGCAAACACTGGAAAGACTAAGTGGAGACAGAAATGCCTCTACAATTATAGTGGGGGACTTTAATACACCATTATCACCATTAGACAGAACATCATGACAGAGAATCAATAAAGAAATAAAGACTCTGAATAATACATTAGAAGATCTGGACCTCATAGATATATACAGAATGCTACACCCAAATACAGCGGAATATACATTCTTCTCGAGTGCACATGGATCATACTCCAAGATAGACCACATGCTAGGCCAGAGAACAACTCTCAATGAATTCAGAAAGATTGAGATTATACAAAGTAATTTCTCTGACCACAATGGAATGAAATTGGAAATCACTAAGGGCCAGAGAACCAGATTAGGGACAAAGATATGGAAGTTAAACAACCCACTCTTAGACAAACAGTGGGTCAAGGAGGAAATCTCAAAGAAATCAGTAACTACCTTGAAACAAATGAAAATGACAACACAACATATCAAAACCTATGGGATGCAGCCAGAGCTCTACTAAGAGGGAAATTCATAGCCATAAATGCATATATCAAAAAAGAAGAAAGAGTTAAAATTGAAGTCCTAACTGCACACCTGGAGGAATTGGAAAAGCAACAAAAAACTAACCCCAAAGGAAGTAAAAAGAAGGAAATAACAAAGATTAGAGCAGAACTAAATGAAATAGAAAATAAGAAAGTACTGGAAAAAACAAACAAAACCACAAGCTGATTCTTCAAGAAGATCAATAAAATTCACAAACCCTTAGCCAGACTAACAAAGAAAAAGAGACAGCAGGTGCAAATACACCAAATAAGACATGAGGAAGGGAATATCGCCACCGACCCCACAGAAATAAAGAGTATCATAAGAGGATACTTTGAAAAATTATATGCCAATAAGAATGATAATCTAGAGGAAATGGACAAGTTCCTAGAAACTCACAAGCAGCCTACATTGATGAAAGAAGAAATTGATGAACTCAACAGTCCAATTACAAGTAAAGAGATAGACTCAGTCATCAAAAACCTCCCAACTAAGAAGAGCCCAGGACCAGATGGCTTCACAGGTGAATTCTACCAAACATTCCAGAAAGAGCTAACACCAATCCTGTTTAAGCTCTTCCAAAAAATAGAAGTAGAAGGAACATTGCCTAACTCATTCTATGATGCCAACATTACCCTAATACCAAGCCAAACAAAGATGCCACAAGAAAGGAAAATTACAGACCAATCGCTCTAATGAACCTAGATGCTTAAATCCTCAACAAAATACTTGCTAATCGCATTCAACAACATATCAAATGAATTATACACCATGACCAAGTGGGTTTCATCCCAGGTATGCAAGGATGGTTCAATATAAGAAAATCAATCAGTGTAATACAACACATAAACAGATTGAAAGGAAAAAATCACATGATCATCTCTATAGATGCAGAAAAAGCATTTGACAAAATACAGCACTCTTTCCTGATAAAAACACTGCAAAAGATAGGAATAGAAGGAAACTTTCTGATCATGATAAAGGTTATATATGAAAAACCCACAGCTAACATCATCTTCAATGGTGAAATCCTAAAAGCTTTCCATCTAAGATCAGGAACAAGAAAAGGATGCTGTGATGGTTAGGCTAATGTGTCAACTCAGCCAGGTAATTGTGTCCAGGTGTTTGGTCCAGCAAGCACTGGACTAATTGTAATACAAGTGCATTTTTGGACTTCAATCACCAGTGAGTTTACTGTGTGGATGGCTGATTACATCTGAATCAATCAGGGAGATTGCATCAGCAATGGATGACGCTGTTATTCAATCAGTTGAATGCCTTAAAAGGGGAAGTGATTTCAACATTTGGAGAGAATTTCCCAGCTTGTCTTTGGACAGCCAACTTCTCCCAGAAACTCATCAAGGACCTTTCATTGGACTTTCATCTGAGCCCCTGGCTTGCACCCTGCCTGCAGAACCTGGACTTATGCATCCTCATGGTTGCTTGAGAGACTCATAAAATCTCATATGATTGACAGATATCTCCTGTTGATTCTGCTTCCTGAGAGAACCCTGACTAATACAGCTTGGTACCGGGAGTGGTTCTTGAGGAACAGAGTCTTAAACATGGGATGTCTGAGGTGGTTCTGGGAGTTTTGTAATTGGCTTTCTACTCTAATTGGACTCAAGGGTACTAATGACTCCCTTTCCAATAATGAGGAGGTTCCATGGCATGAGCTGGCAATAGAGATACACAAAATAGCATCACTGGATTCCCCTACTTCCACGCTTATAAGAAGCAAGGATCTGGGTGAGAGTGTTTTCAACACCTTAACAGAATTTTGTGTAGTCAAAAAATATAATGATGTTGGCTGGCTCCTCCTAGATACTCTGGATACAGTTACAAAAGAAAGAGATGAGCTAAAGTCTTCAAATTTGAAACTTAAATGCCGCATGAATGATATGAAAGTTCCTACATGTGCCTTGAAAGAAGATCTTGTCTCCTGTAGCCACAGACTTGAGATATCTGAGAATCAAACCCAGACTCTCATTGTACGAGTAGCAGAATTACAGAGGAAACTAAAATCTCAACCTCGCAGGGTTTCTGCAATTAAAGTGAAGGCATTGATTGGAAAGGAGTGGAACCCCGAGGATTGGGACAGAGACATATGGGATGATGATAATATTGGTGGGGACATTGGAACCCTAAATTCTGCTGAGACTTTACCAGATAAACCTGTTATGGCCTGCCCTGTGGAGACCACACCTTCTCAATCTTGTATCATCCATCCCCCAGCCTGCCCTAGGGAGTCTGGACTTCCTTCCAGCCCTGAGGTGGGTACAAGCCAAATGGAAGCCTGCACTGCCCAGCCTCTGTCCTGCCCCAGGGAGTCTGGACCTCCTCCCAGCCATGAGGCAGGTAGCAGCCTAACTCTAGCTTGCACTGCCCAGCCTTCACCTTGCCCCAGAGAGTCTGGACCTCCTCCCAGCCACGAGGCAGGTACCAGCCAAACTCCAGCATGCACTGCCCAACTTGCACTCTGCCCTGAGGAATCTGTCTTCCAACCCCTGCCAGAAGAGATTAATCCTGTCTCACCAGAAGAAATGCTAAGGAATGCCCTCAGGTCAGTAGCCTGCAAGACATCTCTAATCCTTCTCCTTACCCATACCCCCCACCCCTCTTGTCTTCGAGACCCATTACTAGACTAAAATCACAACAAGCCCCCAAAGATGAAGTACAAAGTGTGACCCATGAGGAAGTATGCTATACTCTGAAAGAACTGCATGAGTTTTCCAACTTATATAGACAGAAATCAGGGGAATATGTGTGGGAATGGATACTAAGGGTATGGGATAATGGTGGAAGGAATATAAAGTTGGATCAGGCTGAATTTATTGATATGGGCCCACTAAGCAGAAATTCTGGATTCAACGCTGTAGCTCGAGGGGTTAGAAAGGGCTCTAACAGTTTGGGTAGCTGAGTGAAGCATGGACCAAACAATGGTCTAGCATGTCTGATGTTGAGAGGTCTGATTTGTCGTGGTATACAGTAGATGAGGGGATTCAAAGGCTTAGAGAGATTGGAATGCTAGAATGGATTTACCATTTGAGACCTGCCCACCACCCCAGGAATGTCCAGAGGACACACCTTTAACCAAGACTGTGAGGAATAAATTTGTAAGACTAACCCATCTTCTCTGAAGAGCTCTGTGGTTGCTCTTCTCTGCAGTCCAGATATTACTGTGGGGGGGGGGGCTGTAATGGAATTGGAATCCTTAAACTTTATGGGGATGATCGGATCTCGGTCCGGTAAAAGTCAAGTATCAGCAGTTAATCGCCAAAGGCAAGGTGGGCGTGGCTACCGCAATGAAAGACAGATTCAAAACAGCACACAGAATAGTCTGAGTCGCATGGAGTTATGGCGTTGGCTAATAGATCATGGGGTACCCAGAAGTGAAATACATGGGCAGTCTACTAAATTTCTTCTGGATCTGTATAAGCAGAAGAGTTCTAGGTCAAGTGAACAAAATCCTAACTCTAATTAAAGATGCAGAGAATCACGGCCCCTTAATCAGTTCCCAGACTTGAGACAGTTTACAGACCTAGAGCCCCTTGAAAGAGGAGAAGGGCAGGTCCCCTTGGGGAAGGATCCTGTTAAACTGCCAAAAATTTATACAATAAATCTTCCTCCCACCTTTCCCCAGGGAGACCTACGGCCTTTTGCCAGAGTAACTGGGCATTGGGGAAAAGGAAATGATCAGATATTTCAGGGATTATTTGACACTGGCTCAGAAGTCACATTAATTCCAGGAGACCCAAAACGTCACTGTGGTCCACTAGTCAGAGTAGGGGCTTATGGAGGTCAGGTGATTGATGGAGTTTTAGCTCAGGTCCATCTCACAGTGGGTCCAGTGGGTCCCCAGACCCATTCTGTGGTTATTTCCCCAGTTCCAGAATGCATAATTGGAATAAACATACTCAGTAACTGGCAGAATCCCCACATTGGATCACTGACTTGTGGAGTGAAGGCTATTACGGTTGGAAAGGCCAAGTGGAAGCCTCTAGAACTGCCACTGCCTAGCAAAATAGTAAATCAAAGGCAATACCAGATTCCTGGAGGTGTTGCAGAGATTAGTGCCACCATCAAGGATTTGAAGGATGCAGGGATGGCGATTCCCACCACATCCCCATTCAACTCTCCTATTTGGCCTGTGCAGAAAACAGATGGATCTTGGAGGATGACAGTAGATTATCGTAAACTTAACCAGGTGGTGACTCCAATTGCAGCTGCTGTCCCAGATGTGGTAACATCGCTTGAGAAAATCAACACTTCCCCTGGTACCTGGTATGCAGCTGTTGATCTGGCAAATGCTTTTTTCTCAATTGCCATTAGTAAGGACCGCCAGAAACAGTTTGCTTTAGGCTGGCAAGGCCAGCAGTATACTTTCACTGTCCTGCCTCAAGGGTATATCAACTCTCCAGCCCTATGTCATAATATTGTCCGCAGGGACCTTGATCATCTCTCCTTCCCATGAGACATCACACTGGTCCATTATATTGATGATATCATGTTGATAGGACCTACTGAGCAAGAAGTAGCAAAGACTCTAGATTTATTGGTAAAGCATTTGCGTGAGAGAGGATGGGAGATAAATCCAAACAAAAATACAGGGTCCTTCCACCTCAGTGAAATTTCTAGGTGTCCAGTGGTATGGGGCCTGTTGAGATATCCCTTCTAAAGTAAAGGATAAGCTGTTGCATCTGGCCCCTCCTACGACCAAAAAAGAGACACAGCGCTTAGTTGGCCTCTTTGGATTTTGGAGACAACACATTCCTCATTTGGGTGTGCTACTCCGGCCCATTTACCGAGTGACCAGAAAAGCTGCTAGTTTTGATTGGGGACTGGAACAAGAGGAAGCCCTGCGACAGGTCCAGGCTGCTGTGCAAGCTGCACTACCACTTGGACCATATGATCCAGCAGATCCAATGGTGCTGGAAGTTTCAGTGGCAAATAAAGATGCTGTCTGGAGCATTTGGCAGGCCTCTATAGGGGAATCACAACACAGACCCTTAGGATTTTGGAGCAAAGCCTCACCATCCTCTGCAGAAAACCACTCCCCTTTTGAGAAGCAGCTTTTGGCTTGCTACTGGGCCTTAGTAGAGACTGAACGCGTAACCATGGGCCATCAAGTTACCATGAGACCTGAGTTGCCTATCATGAGCTGGGTATTGTCTGACCCACTAAACCATAAAGTTGGGCGTGCACAGCAGCACTCCATAATAAAGTGAAAGTGGTATATACAAGATAGGGCTCGAGTAGGTCCTGAAGGCACAAGTAAGTTACATGAGGAAGTAGCCCAAATGCCCATGGTCACCACCCCTGCTGTGTTACCTTCTCTTTCCCAGCCCACAGCTTTGGGAGTCCCTTACAATCAGTTGACTGAGGATAAGAAAACTCGGGCCTGGTTTACAGATGGTTCTGCACGATATGCAGGTACCACCTAAAAGTGGACAGCTGCTGCACTGCAGCCCTTTGCTGGGACATCCTTGAAGGATAGCGGTGAGGGCAAATCCTCCCAGTGGGCCGAGCTTCAAGCAGTGCATCTAGTTGTTCATTTTGCTTGGAAGAAGAAATGGCCAGAAGTGTGTTTGTACACTTATTCATGGGCTGTTGCCAATTGTTTGGCTGGATGGTCAGGGACTTGGAAGGAAAATGATTGGAAAATTGGTGACAAGGAGGTCTGGGGAAGAGCTATGTGGATAGATCTTTCTGAGTGGGCAAAAAACATGAACATATTTGTGTCCCACATGAATGCTCACCAGAGGGCGACTTCAGCAGAGGAAGAGTTTAATAATCAAGTGGATAAGATGTCCTGCTCTGTGGCTAATGCTCAGCCTCTTTCCCCAGCCACTCCTGTCATTGACCAATGGGTTCATGAACAAAGTGGCCATGGAGGTAGGGATGGAGGTTATGCATGGGCTCAGCAACATGGACTTCCCCTCACCAAGGCTGACTTGGCTACAGCCACTGCTGAATGCCCCATCTGCCAGCAGCAGAGACCCACACCCAGCCCCAGATATGGCACCATTCCTCAAGGTGACCAGCCTGCTACCTGGTGGCAGGTTGACTACATTGGGCCACTTCCACCATGGAGGGGCAGCGATTTGTTTTAACTGGAATAGACACATACTCTGGCTATGGGTTTGCATTTCCAGCATGCAATGCTTCTTCCAAAACTACCATCTGTGGACTTACTGAATGTCTTATATGCCGCCATGGCATTCCACACAGCATTGCTTCTGATCAAGGAATCCATTTCACAGCAAATGATGTGCGGGAATGGGCACATGCCCATGGAATTCACTGGTCTTACCATGTTCCCCATAACCCTGAAGCAGCTGGATTAATAGAACGGTGGAATGGCCTTTTGAAGACTCAATTACGGCACCAACTAGGTGGCAATACCTTGCAGGGCTGGGGCAGTGTTTTCCAGGAGGCTATGTATGCTCTGAATCAGCGTCCTCTCTATGGTGCTGTTTCTCCCATAGCCAGGATTCATGGGTTCAGGAATCAAGGGGTGGAAATGGGAATGGCACCACTCACTATGACCCCTAGTGACCCACTAGGAAAATTTTTGCTTCCTGTCCCTGCAACCTTAAGCTCTGCTGGTCTACAGGTTTTAGTCCCAAAAGGAGGAGTGCTGCCACCAGGGAACATAACAATGATTCCATTGAACTGGAAGTTAAGACTGCCACCTGGCCACTTTGGGCTCCTCTTACCTGTCAATCAACAGGCAAAGAAGGGAATTACTGTACTGGCTAGGGTGATTGATCCTGACTATCAAGGGGAAATAGGACTACATCCACATAATGGGGGTAAGGAAGAGTTTGCCTGGAATGCAGGAGATACTCTAGGGCATCTCCTAGTCCTGCCATGCCCTGTGATTAAAGTCAATGGAAAATTGCAACAAACCAATTCAAGCAGGACTAACAATGGCCCAGAATCTTCGGGAATGAAAGCTTGGGTCACCCCACCAGGCAAAGAACCACGGCCAGCTGAAGTGCTTGCTGAAGGTAACGGGAACATGGAATGGGTAGTGGAAGAAGGTAGTGATAAATATGAACTTTGACCACGTGACCAGTTACAGAAACGAGGACTGTAATAGTCATGAACCCTTCTTCCTTGTTTTGTTGAGTATGATTGTATATGTACACAAAACTAATGTCTTTGTTTTCTTCCCCAACCTTTTCCCCTATCATATGAAAAGTTGTATTAATTCCACATCATAATATTTAAGGATGTCAAGTTTAAGAGTGAATATTATCCAAGGACTTGCACCCTGTTTTGTGGGGAATTAATGCATTTCCAGTTGTACACAGGGAAGTTGAACACTGTTAGGCAGAAATATATATGTATGCTTGTCTGTTTTTGTTTTTACTTAGAGACTAAGTATGGTTTAGGGTAATGTGTATGATTGCTGAGTTGACAAGGGGTGAACTGTGATGGTTAGGCTAATGTGTCAACTCGGCCAGGTAATTGCGTCCAGGTGTTTGTTCCAGCAAGCACTGAGCTAATTGTAATACAAGAGCATTTATGGACTTCAATCACCAGTGAGATTACTGTGTGGATGGCTGATTACATCTGCATCAATCAGGGAGATTCCATCATCAATGGGTGATGCTTTTATCCAATCAGTTGAATGCCTTAAAAGGGGAAGTGATTTCAACATTCAGAGAGAATTTCCCAGCTTGTCTTTGGACAGCCAGCTTCTCCCAGAAACTCATCAAGGACCTTTCATCAGACTTTCATCGGAGCCCCTGGTTTGCAACCTGCCTGGAGAACCTGGACTTGTGCATCCCACGGTCAAGTGAGAGACTCTTTTAAAATCTCATATTATTGACAGATATCTCCTGTTGATTCTGTTTCCTAAGAGAACCCTGACTAATACAGTGTCTATCCTACCCAAACTAATCTACAGATTTAATGCAATCCCAATAAAAATCAACACTGCATTTTTTAATGAATTGGAAAAACTAACTACAAAATTTACTTGGAAGGGTAAGAGGCCCCAAATCACCAAAGACATATTGAAAAAGAAAAATGAAATTAGAGGTATCACACTACCTGACTTTAAAACATACTACAAACCTACAGTGGTCAAAACTGCATGATATTGGCACAAGGATAGACATACTGACCAATGGAACCGAACTGAGTGTTCTGATATAGATCCTTGCATATACAGTCATCTGATATTCCACAAGGCCACCAAGCCCACTCAGTTGGGAGAGAATGGCCTCTTCAACAAGTGGTGCTTGGAGAACTGTATGTCCATATCCAAAAGAATGAAAGAGGAACACCATCTCACACCTTATACAAAAATCAACTCAAGATGGATCAAAGATCTAAATATAAGAGCCAAGACCTTGGAAGATAATGTAGGGAAGCATCTACGGGACCTTGTAATAGGAAATGGTTTCATGAACTTCACACCCAAAGCATGAGCAGCAAAAGAAAAAAATAGATAAATGAGATCTCATCAAAATTAAAAACTTCTGCACCTCAAAGGACGTTATCAAGAAAGTAAAAAGGCAGCCTACTGAATGGGAGAAAATATTTGACAACCATATATATGATAGGAGCCTAATATCCTGCATATATAAAGAAATCCTAGGGAAGCGGCTGTGGCTCAATCAGTAGGGCTCCCGTTTACCATATGGGAGGCCCCGGGTTCGGTTCCCGGGGCCTCCTGGTGAAGGCAAGCCCGCCCGCACGGCGTGGTTAGCTGACCCAGCGAGCACAAGCAACAAGGGGGGGATAAATGAATAAATAAATAAAATCTTTAAAAAAAAAAAAAAAAAAAAAAAGAAATCCTACACCTTGAAAATAAAAAGACTAACAACCCATTTAAAAAATGGGCAAGTGACCTGAAATGACACTTCTCCAAGGAAGAAATACAAATGGCTAAAAAGCACATGAAAAGATGCTCAACATTGCTAGCTATTAAGGAAATGCAAATCAAAACTACAATGAGATACCATCTTACACCCATTAGAATGGTGGCCATTAAAAAAAACCAGCAGACTATAAGTGTTGGAGAGGATGTGGAAGAGTGGGAACCCTCATCCACTGCTGGTGGGATTGTAGAATGGTCCAGCCACTATGGAGGACAGTTTGGCAGTTCCTCAAAAAACTAACTATAGAACCTCCATATGATCCAGAGATTCATCTGCTGGGTATATACCCTGAAGAATTGAAAGCAAAGACGTGAACAGATATATACTCACCAATATTCATAGCAGCATTGTTCACTATTGCCAAAAGTTGGAATCAACCCCGGTGCCCATCAACAGATGAATGGATAAACAAAATGTGGTACATACATACAATGGAATATTACTCAGCTGTAAGAACGAATAAAGTGCTAACACATGGGATTACATGGATGAATCTTGAAGACCTTATGTTGAGTGAAGGAAGCCAGGCATTGAAGGATGAACAGTACATGATCTCACTGATATGAATTAAGGAAATTGAGCAGTCTCAGAGAGCTATTGGGTGTAAGATAGGTTTACAAGAAACAGAAAGAGAAGAGAAGGTTGTGAGCCATCACCCATACATAATCTATGGTAAAGTGATAGAGTGTAGTTTCGTATTGAAGGGATAGGACAGGAGGGAACTGATATTATTGGGTTGGGTGGTGCAGGGTTAACAGGTGGGTAGATTGGGAAGGGTGGGTCAGAAGGTCCCAGATACTGGGAGGAGGGTTGGGAGAGGGACCAGGTGAACACTGGGGAGTTGTGGGTATGAGATTGAAAGTACAGAAGTGGGAATGCTCTTATGGCAATAAGACAAGGAAGGGTCACTGATTTAGGGTGTTGGTTGGAGGGAGGTATTCGGGACAGGGCGCACCTGGAGCAGGCTTCTAGGGAGTGTGTGAGTGTTCATTCTGTCATAATGTGTTGTATCAGTGGATGGAGACCCACATAATGAGCAGGAAGGAGTTGGACTCCCATCTTTGGGAGGACTGATTTGTTCAGAAATAGACAGGTGGGAGTCTCTCAAGAGCAAGGGCGGTTCCTAATAGGGGAGGACAAACCAGTTTGTCAAGACCTCTTGTTGCATATAACTATGAATCTTATCATCCAACGAGCTAGGGGGTCATCATGGGCCCCAGGGGGATAGGATGGGAGGAATAGATTAGATCAAACAGGGTATTTAGTGGTCAGTGGAAGTGTTCTTCATTACCATACAGTGATGGACACAGGACATGGTAAATATAATCAAAATTTATAAAAGTGTACGGACTAAAATCTAAACCATAGTGTAACTGTATTAGTCAGCCAAAGGGGTGCTAATGTGAAATATCAAAAATGGGTTGGTCTTTATAAAGGGTATTTATTTGGGGTATAAGTCCACAGATACCAGGCCATAAAGCATTACGTTTCTTCTCTCACCACAGTCCATTGCCATGTGTTAGAGCAAGACAGCCGCCGGCATTTGCCAGGGTTCAGGCTTCTGGGGTTCCTCTCTTCCCGGGCCTGCGTTTCTCTCCGGGCTTAGCTCCTGTTTCCTCCACGAGGTCAGCTGCAGACGATCAGGCGAACGGCTTGCTTCTCTTCCCCTGGGGCCTTCTTTCCAACATCAAAACTGCTTCGCAAAAGACTACCTCAACTGTCCTTTGCCTTGCCTTTAATATTCAATTCCCCACCCACCAAGGGGTGGGGCTCAACGCCCTAATCCTAACCTAATCATGCCCAGATTAATAGATCAGTTTACAAGCATGATCCAATTATATTTTTGGAATTCATAATTACATCAAATTCCCCAACGGTTACAGTAACCATTGACAATGTTTAGTAGCTATGTTCCACTAATTGTATATCAGTTATAACAATGCTACCATCCACATATAAAAAGGTATTAATATGGGGGGGAGGAAAGGGGGAGGATGTTGGGTATATGAGAGTCTCCTGTATTCTGTGTGTGACTTTGCTGTGACCTAAAACTTCTTTGAAAACAAAATGAAAAATAGTGAGACACTGGGGAATGAGAGGGGGAAGGTGCCATGGTACAGATTGGACACCAGACATTGCAGTGATGAAAGGCAAAAGGTAAAAAAAAAAAATTTTTTTTTCATTTTTTAAATATTCCAATCTTTTAATTTTATTTTATTTTTAGTTTTTTTTTAAATTTTATCTCTTATATTTAAACTCATAATTATTATTTCATTTTCCTATTCAGCTATTGAATGGCTTCATATTTGAAGAAGCTTTGGATCACAGAAGGGTTACAACTCGGGCAGGGGAGGATCATTGGTGTGGGGTGTCAGGGATGGGGGCTGCATGGGAAGAAGTTCACCTGAGCATAAATATAAGGTATATAAAAATGTTCAAACATTCATGGGGCATTGTCATAGTGGGTGGAGAATCACTCAATAAATGAGAGAATACTGAATTCCCATCCTGGAGAGCTCTGCCACATTCTCTAAGGGAGCAGCAACAGTCCCCCAAGTGCAGGGACAGTGACTGGTGAAGGAGGATGATCCACTGATGGGCCCTTGATATTGATGACTAGCCTTATGAGTCTTTGCTCTTGAAATGGAAACTTAGCCTATTGTTATGGGGTGCCTAAGGGTTGCCTCCTGAGAACTTGTTGCTCAAATGTGGCCTCTAAGTCAAACTCAGCACATGAATGCATTACCTTCCTCCCAGCGTGGGACATGACTCCTGGGGATGAGCCTCCCTGGCACCAAGGGATTACTACCAAATGCCAACTGGCAATGCGACTGGAAAAAGACCTTGAATAAAAGGGGGGAAAGGTAAAGACAAATGAGTTTATATAGCTGAGAGACTTCAGAGAGTTGGGAGGTCATCCCAGAGGTAACGTTTACGCACATCTCAGTAGGATCTCATAGAATTCCAAAGTAGAATTCACCCCAAATAGTGGGGCCCCTGAGGACTCTGGAGACACCCAGGTCCTATGTCAGGGTGGATAGCTCTGGAGTTTGGTGCCTTGCCAGTGGGCCCTACTTTGGAATTTGTGCTCCTGAGAGTGACAGAGTTGGACTCAACTATGTTTTCCCTGCACATGGCTCATCAGTCTCTTCTATTCAAACCTATACTTGGTGCTGGAGTTTGTAGGTGTACATCCAGAGACTTGAGTCTTTGGGCTATCCATGTGCTAGCTGGGCCCAGAACCTCGGTGGAGCAGCAACTCCTACTTTACAGCTCATT
Organism: Tolypeutes matacus; assembly: GCA_026826555.1. Lineage (NCBI taxonomy): Eukaryota > Metazoa > Chordata > Mammalia > Cingulata > Chlamyphoridae > Tolypeutes > Tolypeutes matacus. Next base: position 493,381 of record JAKSZT010054531.1, read on the forward strand.
GGATTCACCCAGGAAAACTGGCAGGGAGATGATGATGGACAACAGCCATCCCAGGGAATGGAGAGAGTCTGCAGCTGCAGGCAGGATAACCCCATCCATCTTCCCATGGGCTATAAACCCCCTCTCAATTGGAGGTGGAGTGGACATCACCATCCCAGACTCCTCAGGATTGGGGGAAGAGCTATGGACTAGAGTGGACTTAATGGTATTCTGCTATAGACATATTATGATTCAAGCAATGGACAAAATTACAACATTGATGTGGAGCCAATGGCCACTGGAGGCTCTGTGGGCAGGGAGAAGGAAAAGCAGTTGTAATACAGGGCCTTTTTCGGGACTTGGGAATTGTCCTGAGTGACATTGCAATGACAGATATAGGCCATTTTATATCATCATATAACATGCAGAACTGAGTGGGAGAGAGTGTGGTCTACAATGTGAACTATGGTCCATGCTTAATGGCAAAACCCCAGGATGTGCTTATCAAATGCAATTAATGTGCCACACTAATGAAAGATGTTTATGTGGGAGGTTGTGGGAGATGTGGGAGGTGAGGCATATGGGAATCCCTATATTTTTTGTGTAACATTTATGTAATCTAAGTATCTTTTTTTAAAAATTAAAAAAAAAAATTTTAATAATTAATTAAATAAATAAATAAAAAAGAAAACCCATTGTGTGGTATTTGCTCCTGAAAAGAAACCCACTTTTTTGGTTTGGTTTTTGCTGCTGAAACCCGGGAATAAACCAAGGAAATTCACTTTAATATAAAGACACAACTAGGTTAAAAATAAAAGGATAGAAAAATATATACCATGCTAACACTAATCAAAAGAAAGTGGGGGTACCTATATTAATATCAGTTAAAGTAGACTTTAGAACAAAGAATATTACCAGGGCTAAAGAAAGTCATTTCAAATGATAAAATGGCCAAATAATCAAGACAAAACAATCCTAAACATTTATTCACCTAATAATAGAGCTTCAAATTACACATAGTGAAAACTGAAAGAAAGAAAGAAAGAAAGAAAGAAAGAAAGAAAGAAAGAAAGAAAGAAAGAAAGA
>JAKSZT010054531.1:494455-509915 GCA_026826555.1 Tolypeutes matacus
AGAAAGAAAGAAAGAAAGAAAGAAAGAAAGAAAGAAAGAAAGAAAGAGAGAGAGAGAGAAAGAGAGAAAGAGAGAAAGAGAGGGAGGGAGGGAGGGAGGAAGGGAGAAAGAGAGAAAGAGAGAAAGAGAGGGAGGGAGGGAGGGAGGGAGGAAGGGAGGGAGGGAGGAAAGAAATAGGTAAAACCACTATTTCAGCTGGGGATTTCAACACCCCTTTCTCAATAATTAATAGAACAAGAAGACAAATTCAGCAAGGATACAGAGGAACTCAACAACATCATCAACCAACAGGATCTAATTGACATTTATAGAATATTCCACCCAACAACAGTAGAGTACATATTCGTCTCAAATTCACATGGAACATTCACCAAAATAAACCATATTCTGGGCCATAAAACAAAGCTTTACATATTTAATAGAATAGAAATCATACAAATGTTAGAGATAAGCATCAGTTGCTTTGGGAGCACAGAGGAGTATCTAGTCCAGCCTGGGAGAAGGAGGAGAAAAGGATCAGGAGTAGGTCTGCCAAAGCTGCAAATGCAACATACCAGAGATGTGTTAGCTTTTATAAAGGGAATTTATTTAGGGTAAAAATTTACAGTTCCAAGGCCGTGAAATGTCCAAATCAAGGCGCCATCAGAGATGCTTTCTCACCAAAGATCGGGTGATGGCAAATCCTGGAGTCCTGTCACATGGCAAAGCAAGATGGTGGCTGATCACTGACATTCCTAAAGTCCTTTCTCTCACATGGCAGGATCAAAATGGCAGCTTCCTTTCTCTGTGTGTTTCTGCTTCCAGTTCTCAATTTATATAAGATCCCAGGAAGAGGGTGGAGACCCAACCTGGGCCATGCCTCACTGATATAGTCCAATCAAAGGCCCTAAACATATCTAATCAAGTGATCTAATCAAAGGTCACTTAACTGAATCTAATCAAAAGGCTCCATCTACACTGCTTTACAGGCACAGGTATGGGTTAGCTTAAGAACATAATTTTCTGGGGTCCACAAAAGACAAACCAGGACATAGGTAGTACCTGAGCTTAGTCTTGAAAGGTAAATATGAGTCAGCCAGGTGAAAAATGGGGGGAAAGTATGATATGCAAAATTGTTTTGTAAATTCACAACTTCTCAAATTAAAAAAAAAAAAAAAAAAAAAGGAAGAGCATTCCAGATAGAGGGAACAACATGTACAAGGGCTTGGAGTCCTAAAAGAAATAGTAATGTGGTATGATTGGAGCCCAGTGGGGACTAGCAGAAATGAAGCTGCAGATGTGAGCATAAAGACCCTTAGGCCTCCAAGACTAAGGAGCTGGATGCTATGCTATCAGATAGTGGGGAACCATTAAGGGGTTTTAATTGTGGGAGTGACAGTGTCAGATCTGTGTTTCTGAGAGCTCCCACAGGGATGCCGCACAGGGTAGTTTGGAGGGGGTTCGGACTAGTGGCAGAAATATCAATGTTCTGATGGTCCAGAGTGTGTGAAACAAGCTGTTTTAGTTTCCTAGGCTGCTCAAAGCAGATACCATGAAATGGGTTCAGCTTATACAATGGGAATTTATTTGCTTACAGTTTTGAGGCTGGGAAAATGTCCAAATCAAGGCATCATCAAAACGATACTTTCTTCCCAAAGACCATCTGCCGAAGATCCTGGGCTTCTCTGCCACACGGCAAGGCACATGGAGGCCTCTCCTGGCCTCTCCCTTCTCTTCCCGGTTTCGTTGCTTCTTGCTTCCATGGCTTTCTCTCTGTGTCTGAATTTCATTGTCTTATAAAGGACTGCAGTAAGAGTATTAAGACCCATCCTGATTGAGGTGGGACACACCTTAACTGAAGTAACCTCATCAATGTGTCCTACTTACAATGGGTTCACTCCCACAGGAATGGATTAACTTTAAGAACATGATTTTACAGTACATACAGTTCCAAACCACCACAGAGGCGGTGGGGAGGAGGGCAGGGAATGAGCGCAAGAAACAATTAGTGAATCCTAGTTTTACTCTGATGAAGTATACTTGAAGGTATACTTGCTAAAGTATATGCTTGCTGAAGTGTTTAGGGGTGGAGTATACTGATGTCTAGAAGTTGCTTTGAAATGCATAAAAAATCAGACAGATTAATGGATGACTATGGGATAAAGCAAATCTAGCAAAATGTTCATTGTCCACTGTAAAATGATGGTGGGGAGAAAGAGCTGTTTAGGAGGCAGAATCAATGAGACATTGAGACCAGTTCCTGAGGGTGAGGATGCAAAAGAGCTCTTCCCCCAATATCCTCTCTCTGCCTCTCTTTTATTTTAGTGAAATCGAGTACAGTTTAATAGAAAAGGATAATCAGCATCTGTGAAAGAAAATCCAATTTAAAATATTTAAATAGGGGAGGCGGCTGTGGCTCAATCAGTGGGGCTCCCGTTTGCCATGTGGGAAGCCCCGGGTTCGGTTCCCGGGGCCTCCTGGTGGGGGCAGGCCCTCCCGCACGGCGTGGTTGGCTGACCCAGCGAGCACAAGCAGCAAGAGGGGGATAAATGAATGAATAAATGAAATCTTTGAAAAAAAAAATTTAAATAGGGGAGCGGAAGTAGCACAAGTGGTTGAGCACGTGCTTCCCATATACAAGGTCTTGGGTTCAATCCCCCGTGCCTCCTGAAAAATATATTTAAATAAACATTTCTGTACATAAAAAGAAGAATAGTATAATTACTCCATTAAGTTACTCTTCTTGCTAGGGGACCATCTCTCTTGAGAACAAGTGCTTGGGGTCACTCGGGATGCTTGGGTCTTCCAACCCCATGACAAGGTGTCAAGCACAAAGAGGAATTGCCTCCCACAGTGATAAGAGATGCTGAGGACTTCTGAGTTTTCCATACCACTACAAAAGCAAAAGACTGGAATGTCATGACTATCAAAGGCAGTAAGGAAGTGTAGAGAAGGGACAGTGGCTTACTGTACCCATCATAGAGGGACTGCTACCAAAATGAATGGTGGCTAAGACCTAATTGAGCCTACAGCAGGCTGCCTATTCCCCCAAGTGAGCCATTTCTTTCTCCTTGCCTCTGTGCATTTGTGGCTTGGGAGGTCAGGTTCAGCACAGCAGACAGAGGTACTCACATTCCAGGTTACTTATAACAAACACACCAATGCATGAACCAGAGTATAACTTTTATTTATGTCTCATGGAGAGAGTATGAGTTAATCCTGGTGCCTTTTGGCCAGGGTGCACCCTTCCAGGTCTCAAGGTCCCTGAGAAGCTGACTTGGTCCTCAGTAGGTTGAATGTTGAAAATGCACTCAGAACAAAAGGAACTGGGCATTCTTAGATTTCATTTAGGGGATGGCAAAGCCTAAGAGAGCATGGAATTGTGGGAAGGGTACTAGCTTGGAAGTCAGACAGACCTGAGTTTACAACCCAACCCTGCCACAGACCCTAGAGGTGTATTTCTTAACTTCTCTGAGCCTCTTTGGCTCTAAAATGGCAACAGCAACACTTGCAAATAAGGCTGCTGTGAAAACTAAAAAGAGACCAAGAAGAGAAAGCACCTGGCCCACGGTACATATGCCATTTGTGTTGGTTGTTCTCCACTGATTCTGATGAACACTGCCTCTGAAGAAAATCTGCTTCAATAGAGCCTGGAACACTATCTTCCATAAACTATGGCTCTTTTGCTTAGTCAATACTGGACACTGATTCCATTGCATATGGAATCATCTTCTCTGACTCCCTTCTTTAAAAACAAATCAAAACAAACAAATAGGAAAGAAACTGCAGCCCTTTGGTTGTAGAGCAGGTGGGGTTGGGCAGTGAGTCTGGGCCAAGGTCTATAAACCTCTGTCCTGGGAAGAGAGTTGTCAGCTTCCCTTTCCTGGTGTTCCTAGTTTTAAGTAATACTTGGAAAAATAGTCTAAAGTGAGAATTAATAGAAAATACAACTGGCAGCCATTATTGGCTCTGACTCACTTGACCTTCCTGCAGTTGTTACCATGGTTTCAAGGCTGAATCTTTTTTCCCCTCTGTTCCCCCTGCCCTCTCTAGTTAATTTGTCACTCTCCTCCACAGTCTGCCTCCACAGACTGGTTCAGACTTAATCCTGTATGGAAGCTGGCATTTTTGTTGTTTGTTGCCTTTTTCTTTCCTGAATTAAAAAAAAAAAATCATGCATGTCATTTTATATAAACAGAATATAAACAGAAGAAAATGCAAATTATCCACAAACTCACATTTTAGAATGAACACAATTTTATCATAACTCCTTCCCTATCTTTTTCCTATGCATACTGCATACTGCATAGTTGAGATTGTACATTATTTTGTATCTGGCTCTCTTAAAAGTGGTTTTGACCTTGAAACCCCCAGTGGATCTATGCCCATCCTTTTCTCCTTGAAGTTTTTGGCCTGTAAGCACTGCTTTGGGCAAATTCAGCCATTTACACGGTCTTGTTTATTATTTTTCTTGCTGTTATTATCTGCTGGAATGCACAGAGCTCTCACAATGTTCCAGGCACCAAAACATTTGCCAGGGGCTTGAGCCATTTAATCTGGCTCTTCATTCAGACAGGAATTCTAGTTGACTTTATACCCAGTCTGCAACTGCCATAGCCAGCGGCAGCAGGAAAGGCTCTTTCCATTGAAAAACCAGAAGTAAGGGCACTTCCTGTGCCTCCTGGGCCAGTGAATGTGAGGCTACACTGCCATTGTGAACACTCTCTCTCATCTTCCAGCTGGGCCTAGAAAGTTAGTATCAGGGATGGAACACACCTCGAAAGTGGAGGGGGGAGGCAATGATTTCCTCAGCACTGGGTGTGTTCCCCAGAGTTGACCACCCAAATCCGAAACAAGGACTGCCCAAGATGTGTCCAGAGGTCACATCAGAGTGACATTAAGGGGGCTGCTTGTTACATCAGAGTTGTAGATGAGGACAATCTCAGAAAAACCTCCAGAGCTGAACCCCTGGTTTGGGTATGAGGCAGCCCCAAGTCCAGTAGGGTTGTGTGATGGTTTGGAGTTATATGTACCGTAGAAAAAAACACATTCTTAAACTTAATCCATTCCTGTGGGTGTGAACCCATTGTAAGTAGGACTTTTTGATAAGGTTACTTCAGTTAAGGTGTGGCCCACCTGAGTCAGGATGGGTCTTAATCCTATTACTAGAGTATCTTACAAGCAAACCACAGGAAGCAAGAAGCTGAACATCAGTGGAACCTGGAAGTGAAGGGAGAGGCCAAGAGATGCCGCCATTGCATTACCATGTGATACATGAGCCCAGAACCACGGATTACAGGCAGCCAGCCAGCCCCACAATGCCAGTCTTAGGAAAGAAAGCATCGCATTGATGACTCCTTGTTGCAGATGCCTCAAAAGAGCTAATAAATGCCCATTGTTTAAGCCGACCAATTGTATGGTATTTGCTTGAGCAGCCAAGGAAACTAAAACAGTTTGTAAAATTGAACTCTGAGCTGGAGGACCTATATTCTCTGGTTGGTGGTCAAAAGCTAGGACAGCTACCGACTCCTGGAGTGGAGAAAAAGCCCTGACATTATATACAAATTACAGTGATGGAGGGGGTTGCACCGAAGGGGGAAAAGAGTGTGACGCACAAATTCAAAAAGCATTCACTTTAAGCTAACACTAAGTATGAGCTAGCCATTGTTATACGTGCTTTACAAAATATATTTCTCTTAACACCCTATAAGTAGGTACTATTTTACAGATGATAAAACTGAGCCAGGGAGAGGGTGAGGTAACTTCCCCAAGGTCACAGAGCTCATAAAATAGAAGGTGGAGCAGGGATTTGAAGCCAGGCAGCCTGGCTCCAGAATCCATACTTTTAACGTCTACATTATGCTGTACCACAACAGAAATTTTGGAGAATATGCAGAAGCATACACAACAATCTGTACCAGCACCACTGGTCACATTTTGCAGTACAGCTTTTCTGTCCTTTATATGCATGTATTATATAGTAAATGGAATCATGTTCTATACCTGTCTGTAACCTTCTTCAAGGGCACTTCTCCTATCTGTACACTTGGCCTTACAATCGTCATTTTAAAATCATCCTTTTGTATGGCTGAAACATTTATTTAGGACATTTAGACTTCTTCCAATTTTTCTCTATAACCGAGTTCCGCAACAGATTTCGCTCAGCCACTGCAAATAAGGACGGGAGAGAGAAGTAACAAAATTCGCGGAGGGGGTAGCCCGCCCCAATCTACTTTTGGCTCCGCCCCTATCGAGCGACAAGCTTCTTATTGGTCAAATATCTTCAGCCCCATTGGTCGAAGGGCCAAAGGCCTGGGTCTGCCCTAGGCTGTGCCTGCTTCCGCAGCCGCGGTAAGAATGGCTAACTGTGACGCTGCTTTCCGGCATTGTTTAGGACAAGCCCAGGAGGGCCTAAGGGGCTTTGTAAGGCAACCTTAGCGGTGGAGAGTTCGACGGCTAGTTTCGAAGATGCCGCCTAAAGGAAAAAGCGGCTCTGGAAAAGGAGGGAAAGGTAGAGCGGCCAGAGCAAAAAGGGAGAGTGGTGGTGTGTGAGGAGGGAGCAGACAGGCGACTTCCAGGGTCCGCCGGGACGAAGGCAGCGGGTGGCCGTGGCCCCACTGAGTGCCATCGATAGTGTCTGGAGCGCCTCCCGTGAGGCTGAGAGGACCAATGGCGCAGGGACCTTCTGGGGTTGTAGGAACGCTTCGGGATATGGTGCAGGAACTGTACTGTAGGAGGTAGAAGCCAATGGGGATAGTTCTTCAGAGGTGATGACTTAGGACTATTTCAGGGAGTTATTGGGGCTCTAAAACTTAATCTTATCAAAAGTCAGCAATGAAAAGAAGTCCACATTGATCATGTTCCTTAAAGTTCTCTTTAAAGGGTACGGAATGCCATGCCTATCATCGGGGAAGGGCTCGTCTCTTGAACAGAAATGTATGTGTCAGGCGCAGTGCTAAGCGCTGAGGATATAAAAATAAGACTCAGATCTTATCTCCTGAAGTAGTGGGGAAGGCAGAAGCATAGTAATCATAAAGCATTGTGCTGAATTCAGTGCGGAGAGATGCGTACGGGATATTATGGAAACCGAGGAAGTGCCTCATCTAGCCTGAGGAACAGGGAAGGGAAGACTTCCTGGAGGTGAGTTAGGCAGGCCAAGATGGGCGGCGGAGGGTAAGCAAAGCCTGCCTGACAAAGGGTCCAGCAGTAAAAGAACTGAGGTGAGAAACAGCATGGTGTATGCCTTACAGTGTTGCTGGAGCAAAAACTCAGAATGGCGAGTGGCGAGAATGAAGGCAGAGACAGATTTCAAATAATATATCATGCAAAAAACGGCGGTTAAGGGTCAGGAGAGCTGTAAGGAGATTGCTGCAGTCGCCCTGGTGAAAGATGAGGGTTGTCTGAACTAAGGTAGTGACTGTGGGAATGGAGAAGAGAGAACAAAGTCTATAAATATTTAGGATGTGAAATAGGACGTGGTGATTTGCTGGCTGGGGATGGGAAGGGACCAGGAGTAGTTCTCAGTTTTCTGGATTGGATTTCTAACTTGATGCTCGTTCTGCAGACTAAAATCATGAATACTTGGGAGCGGAGGTGGCTCAAGGGGTTGAGCGCCTGCTATGTACATGGGACATCCTGGGTTCAATCCCCGGTGCCTCTTAAAAAACAAACAAGCAAAACAAACGAAAAAACCAACTCTGGGGTGCTGATGTGGCTCAGTGGTTGAGCACCGACTTCCCACACATGACCAGCCTGAGTACTTGAAAAAAAAAAAAAAAAAGAATACTTGAGCAGGATGAGTTTGTTTTTGGATATGTTGAGTTTGAAATGTCTGTTGGACATCTAAGTGGAGACAGTCAGGAGGTGGTTGGATATTTGAGTCCAAAGGAGAGATGTAGGCTGTATAGATAGGTTTGAGGAGTTATTAACATTTAGATGATAGTTGAACCCATGAGTGTATGAAATTACCCATGGATTGCTTATAGAATGAAAAAAGCAGAGGGCAGAGGATGTGATCCTGGGGCAGGGAAAGAGGCAAACAGATACAGGAAATGCAGTAGAGTGGTGTCCCAGAGGCCAGAGAAAGCAAAAGGTTTCAGGAAAGAGGATGTAGCCTGTCAAGCACAGCAAAGAGGCCAAATTAGATGAAAACCAGAAAAAATAGTTCTGTTTAGATTTAGAAATTAGAGATAGTCTTAGGCAAGAGTGGTTTCAATGGAATAAGGAAGATAGAAGCCATACTGCAGTGATTAGAGGATGGGACAGGGAAGTGATAAGGCAGAGATAATCAGTGTGGACTTAATTTAAAAAGCATGGAAGTTGGACGGTAGATAGAGAAGGACAAAGGATTAAGGGAAAACTTTACTTTGTTTCTTCAGAATGGGGAAAACTTGGGAGTGAGGCTGAGATGAAAGAGCCAGTAGAGTTAGAGAATTGAAGGTACAGGGGGTAAGATTTAGGAGAAAATCCTAAAGTCCAGGACAGAGGTGGAGCAGTTGACCTTTGAATAGGAGAAGGAACACTTTATGCTTAATATCACAGAGAAAGAGGCAAGATGGGTATGTTTGTAAAACTCGGGGCCAGGGAGGGGAAAGGGGTGGAAGTTATAGGAGATTAAGTAGAAGGTAAGGGTATTTGTTAAGACTGAGGGGCAGGGACTGTGTAGGGGTCTTGAGAGTGGTAAAGGTTTGAGGGTAATGGGAGAGGGTATGAAAGAAATACAAAATAAAAGGATTGCTCTCAGGGCTGAGAGTTTCCTGTGTATGCCATGCTGGTCTCCCATCCTGGAGTGACTTCTCTTCATCCTTGTCCTTTCTTCACCTGTTCAGTGCCTACTCATCCAGGAAACCTTCCCTGACTGGCTAAAATATCCCACTGTGCTACCCCAGCCCCTTGCTCCTGTCTCTTTGCACCTAATGCATTCTACTGAAATGATCTGTTATATATCTGTCATCCCCACTAGATTATGAGTTCCTTGAAGCAACCCATGGCTTATTCATCTTTGTATATCCAGTGGCTGGCACTTAGTAGTTACTTAGGAAACGTTTATTGAACTGAACACTTAATCTGTCAGTAGCTCCCAGGAACGCCAGCCTCTCACAGTCAAGATACTGCCAAAGGTCATTAACCTGAATAGCGATAACTTTTCTTAGGAAGACATCAGTTGGCAATGTAGCCTCCAGGGATTTGGAAATGAATGCAGTCTTTAGTCAAATATGTGTAGTGAGAAATCTTTACTTAAAATATATTCTTGGAGATTTTTACTTTTTGGAATTGTGAGTGCAAGAAGGCATAGTTCCAGTATTCATTAGAAATCATTAGAGAGCTCAGGGGTTTTCCCTTTGCAGGCAGGATTTGAACTTGGGTCCACAGAATCTAGACTCGGTTTCTGGAGCTCTCCTTCACCCATTTTCACATTCATTTGTGAAAGGTTTATATAGGGCATGAATTTCTGGTTTTAAGAGAGGTGGGTCACAGATTAATTTAGCTTGACGTAGTAAAGGGTGTGGCAGAGTTCTCTTTTGAAACTTGGTGCTCTGACGAAAATAACTTCTATTATGTGTTGGACCTTTCCAAAAATAGTGAGGTACAGTTTAAATGAGTACCTGTCATCTCTTCTCCAAAGGGGGAGCAGCCTCTGGGAGTGACAGTGCTGACAAGAAGGCTCAGGGTCCTAAAGGTGGTGGCAATGCAGTCAAGGTGAGTTACAATTTCCTTTTTTTCCATGTTAAATATAAATAACATATATATATGTATAAATTGGTATGCATAAAAGGAAAAGACAATTTGTTGCTTAACTCAATCTCAGAGGCTAGCCTAACACTGAGATAAAATCAAGATAACAAAAAATTGGAAAATATAGACCAGTGTCACTTATGAATAGTAATTCCTTTAAAATATTTTCTCAGTGGTTGAGCTCCTGCTTCTCATGTATGAGGTCCCGGGTTCAATCTCTGGTACCTCCTAAAAAAAAAAAAAAAAAAGAGGTTCCATTAACAATAGAAACATAATTTCACATTATCTAGGAATCAGTCAAATAAAGAGTGAAAGACCTTTTAAAAAATATTTTTTTCTCAAACGATTTCTCAGACATCCAGAATTTCTTCATACTCTTAGTATTGTTCCTTTAAATGTATTAAGTTACATCTTCCCGGTAAGTGAATGAGTTATTTCTTGGGATGAAATCATGTTTTATAAAACCAAGTTGTTAAGGAAGTGTTAGGCACCTGTGCTGAATAAACAGGCTCAGCAAGGGCTCAGTCTCATTAGATAACTCCCCCACTGGTGAGTTGCAAACCAGGGCCCTGATTATGAAAATGGGGGGTGGGAGACCATCAGCAAATAACTTCTTCTTAAAGTGCTAACCTAGTAGTCCCAGAGAAGTTTTGCCCTTAGAAATGATAATCTGCAAACAGAACTATACTACTTAGTGCTCCATAACAAGGTGCTTTCCATGTTTTAGCCAGGACTTGGGAGCCTATACATTGATTCATTCATTCAACAGGGATTGGTGATACGTGCTCTCTGCCAAACACTATACTAAGCTCTGGGGATTAAAAAGTTAAGATTTGGTTCCTGTCATTAGTCTAGTTGGGCAGCAGTTAGGTAAATAATTAAATTTCACTGCTGAAAGATAAGTTCAGTAATGGAAATATATCATACAAATTCAATAATACATATGCACCATATATATATATCATAAATGGTGTGGGCTCTTCTGCCCACCTTATGCCCCAGAGAGAAGAGGGGGTGGGGAGAGAAATGGGAGACATGAATCTGCTTTTTTGTACTTGGCCTCTATTCTTATATGAACTTCAACCATGTTAAGAGGGATTCTGGTGTCCCAAGATAAGTCTCCATAAAGCATGGCCCCTAAATACGACCCACCTGCTTCATCTCGTGGTCAACTGAAAAAGGAGCCATTGTTACAACTCTGGGGGCCGGGGAGACTGACATGTTGGTCTCCGTTATGGCATCTTCAGAAGGGATGTTCTAGGGTAATTTTGGCTACATGCAGTTTTCACCTTATGTGCTTTCTAGGTCCAAGGCACAGAGGCACAAGCACGTAGGGGACAGCAAAGGGGTACTGGAAAGGAGTGAATAATGTCAAGGAGCGTTAGGGAAGGTAAGGAGAGTGGCAGGCAGGGGCCTGGAAAGCAATGCACCTTATGTGTGGACTTTTTCAACCTAACCTAAAAGACTATCCTCTGTTGCATATGGCTTTAAAGAGGCATCTTGCCCTCTCTGAAAAAAAAAAAAAAGAATAAAAAGTTCATTGTAGCTATAAATGAGGTATATGGAAAGGAGTGACATGTAATTAATAGGAAAGTAGATGATTAGGGTTTTTTCACTAAATCTTTTGAGAAAATTGTAGATTCACATGCAGTTATAAGAAATAATATAAAACAAAGAAAAACTTCAAAAAACAACAAAAAAAGAAAGAAAGAAGGAAAGGGAAGGAGAGAGAGAAGGAAAGAAAGAAAGAAGAAAGAAAGGAAGAAAAGAAAGAAGGAAAATATAGAAATTGCATGTATCTAGTTTCCCCACAGTGGTCACATCTTAACACTAAACTGTAGTTCAACGGGATATTGACATCAGTACAGTCAAACTGCAGAACAGCTGCATCACAAGGATCCCCGTTACCGTTTTACAGCTACATCCACTTCCCTCCTACTCCTGCCTCCACCCCTTCTTTAACCTCTGGGAGCAACTAATCTGTTCTCCATTTCTATAATTTCATAATGTCAAGAATATTATACAACTGAAATCATACTTTGTGTAACCATTTTGGGATTGGCTTGTTTCACTCAACATAATTCTCTGGTGATTTCATTCAAGTTGTTCCGTGTATCAATAATTTGTTCCTGGGAAGCGGCTGTGGCTCAATCAGTGGGGCTCCCGTTTACCATATGGGAGGCCCCGGGTTCGGTTCCCGGGGCCTCCTGGTGGAGGCAAGCCCGCCCGCATGAGGCGTGGTTGGCTGACCCAGCGAGCACGGGCAGCAAGGGGGGGATAAATGAATAAATAAAATCTTTAAAAAAAAAAAAAAAAAAAAATAATAATAATAATTTGTTCCTTTTTATTACTGAGTAGCATTCCATGGTAGAAGTACCAGAGTTATGTTCAACCACTCACCTGTTGAAGAACAGCTGAGTTTTTTCCAGTGTTTTTGAATACCCCATCAGAGGAGGGACCCCAGAATCCACCAGCCTTTTAGTGTGTCTAGATTTCTTCCACATCCTGCCATTCTCCTTTAGACCCCACTCCTGTGCCTACACCCTGCCCTTGTCACTATGAGCTGTTGAGCTCCTGAAATCCACCTGCTGACCACAGCTTCCCAACTTCCCCTTCACTTCCTGCCTCCCCAAATCCTGTTCTTCCCCTCACACAGACCTCCAGGCCCTTGAGCCCACCCTGTTTTCCCAGGCTTCACGTTTGTCCTTCTAGTCCCTGTATTGCCTGTAAATTGGAAATTAGATCTAAGGGTTTGATAATTGAATTGAGCAGCAACTCCTTTTCCTTTTGGTCGTTCCACTGCATCCACCTGCAAAATTGCAACTTCTAGGATCATTCCAATGGTCTACTTTCTTTGCACTTAAACTCAGAACTGTTGGGCCTTACCAGAGAGACATACGGCCTTGGGGATTAGGGGCCACTAATGCATTATCTCTAACCTTACCTAGGCCCCCAAAACTCATCAGCAATCTTGGACCTTGGTAGATTTTGAAATAACTTCAAACAGGAAAGTTGCAAAAATAATACAAAAATAATGCAGAGAACTCTAATATACCTGCTACCAAGATACCCAGATAGGGGAAGCGGCTGTGGCTCAATCAGTGGGGCTCCCGTTTACCATATGGGAGGCCCCGGGTTCGGTTCCCGGGGCCTCCTGGTGAGGGCAGGCCCGCCCGCCCGCATGGCGTGGTTGGCTGACCCAGCGAGCACGAGCAGCAAGGGGGGGATAAATGAATAAATAAAAATCTTTAAAAAAAAAAAAAAGATACCCAGATTTATCAGCTTTTAACTGCCACATTTGTTATATCATTCTTTCTATCTCTATGTTCTAAACTTTTGAGAGTAGGTCGCATGTATCATACATCTTCACTGTTTAATACATCCATTTATATTTCCTAAGAACAAGGATATTCATTTATGTAACCACATTAAGTACAGTTATCCAGGTAAAGAAATTTACCATTGATAGAAAGCAGTCTATATTCCTTTTTTTTTCTTCCAGTTGTCCCAATGCAAGCTTTGAGGGTAATTCTAATGTGTAGCCAGGGTTGAGAAACACCAAGCTAGTCTCATGGGATTGGTGTGAGGATTTAATGAGATAATACATGCAAAACACTTAGCACAGTGCCTAGCAAATATTGAGTACTCAATAATGTTATTTTCACAGAGAAAATGGAAACCAGACCTATAGTCAGGAACTCCTTGGCCTTCCAGCCCCCTACCAACAATGTTATCTTCACCCACACCTCCTGTCTCTCTCATCTCACCTTTATTCCTCTAATCCTTCAGAGAGTGCTCTGGATACCAGACCATACTCCTTCATTTATTCCCATCCTCTTTCTTTGCTCTGTCTTCATCCTTTCTCTCTTTACTGGATCTTTCCCTTCAGCCTGAAAATATGCCCAGGGATCTTCCATCTTCAAAATATATGCATGACTTCAACCCTTTTCCTCTAACTAGAGCCCTTTCTTTTTTTTTTTTTTTTTTTTTTAACAAATCAGTTTTATTGATACATATATATATATATTTTTTTTTAACTTTATTTTGTACATTTAATAATTAAAACATAAGCAATAAAAAACTAAAAAGTAAACACAGATGAATAAATATATACATTTCTCAATTAAATGTAATGGATACATGTAAATTTTTTTGTTGTTTTGTTTTTTTTTTGTTTTTGTGTGTGTGTGTGTGAATCAAACAATATATTACACAATATATTTGGTTCATAGTAATGCATTCATACAGTATTTGTCCTTTTGTGTCTGGCTTGCTTCACTCAACATAATGTCCTCCAGATTCATCCATGTTGCCATATGCTTTATGACTTCATTTCTTCTTACTGCTGCATAATATTCCATTGTGTGAATAGACCACAGTTTGTTTATCCATTCATCTGTTGATGGACACCTGGGTTGTTTCCAACTTTTGGCAATGGTGAATAATGTGGCTATGAACATCGGTGTGCAGATGTCTGTTAGTGTCACTGCTCTCAGTTCTTCTGGGTATATACCCAGTAGTGGTATTGCAGGGTCACGTGGCAAGTCTATATTCAACTTCTTTAGGAACTGCCAAACAGTCCTCCATAGTGGTTGTACCATCCTGCATTCCCACCAACAGTGAAGAAGTGTTCCTATCTCTCCACATCCTCTCCAACACTTGTAGTTCTCTGTCTTTTTAATAGTGGCCATTCTGATAGGTGTGAAATGATATCTCATGGTAGTTTTCATTTGCATTTCCCTAATCATGAGTGATGTTGAGCATTTCTTCATGTGTTTTTTTTGCCATTTGTATTTCTTCTTCGGAGAAATGTCTATTCAAGTCTTTGGCCCATTTTTTAATTGGGTCATTTGTCTTTTTATTGTTGAGCTGTAACATTTCTTTATATATCCTGGATATTAAACCCTTATCAGATATGTGATTTCCAAATATTTTTTCCCATTGAGTCGGCTGCCTTTTCACCCTTCTGACAAAGTCCTGTGAGGTGCAAAAGTGTTTAATTTTGAGGAGGTCCCATTTATCTACTTTTTCTTTTGTTGCACGTGCTTTGGGTGTGAAGTCCAAGAAACCACCACCTAATACAAGGTCTTGAAGATGTTTCCCTACATTTTCTTCTAGTAGTTTTATGGTCCTGGCTTTTATATTTAGATCTTTGATCCATTTTGAGTTGATTCTTGTATCGGGGGTGAGATAGGGGTCCTCTTTCATTCTTTTGGTTATAGATATCCAGTTCTCCCAACACCATTTGTTGAAGAGACTGTTATTTCCCATCAGCGTGGGCTTGGTAGGTTTGTCAAAAACCAGTTGACTAGGGAAGCAGCTGTGGCTCAATCAGTAGGGCTCCTGTTTACCATATGGGAGGCCCCAGGTTCGGTTCCCGGGGCCTCCTGGTGAAGGCAAGCCCGCCCACACGGCGTGGTTAGCTGACCCAGCGAGCACAAGCAGCAAGGGGGGGGGTAAATGAATAAATAAATAAAATCTTAAAAAAAAAACAGTTGACTGTATAGGTGAGGGTTTATTTCTGGATTCTCAATTCTATTCCACTGATCGATATGTCTGTCTTTATGCCAGTACCATGCTGTTTTGACCACTGTAGCTTTGTAATATGTTTCAAGGTCAGGCAGTGAAATTCCTCCCACATTGCTCTTCTTTTTTAGAATACTTTTGGCTATTCGGGTACACACCCTTCCAGATGAATATGGTAATTGCCTTCTCTAATTCTGTAAAGTAAGCTGTTGGGATTTTG
>JAKSZT010054531.1:514915-622288 GCA_026826555.1 Tolypeutes matacus
TTTAGCTGCTCTGTCTTCAGTATCACTTATTCTTTCTTCTATCATTTCGAGTCTGCTGTTGTATGCTTCAAATGTATTTTTGACTTCACCTATTGTATCTTTCATTCCTATGAACTCCATTACTTTTCTGTTCATGATTTCAAATTCTTCTTTACGTTTGCGCAATGACTTCTTGATGTCATTGATCTCTTTATATTCTCTTTCATCTCATTAATTTGATTTTGGAAATGTGTGCTCATCTCACTGATTAGTTCTCTCAAATTCTGCAACTCTTCTGGGACTTTGCTGTATTCCTTTTCTTGGGCCATGTCTTCTATTTTCTTAGTATGGTCCATAATTTTTTGTTGGTGCTTAGGCATCTGGTTAGTTTTTATTTTACTTAGATGCTCTATCTCTTTCTCTTTTATGGTGTTTTAGTGGCAGGCGGCTGTGAGTTACCACTGCTCTTTGATTTTTGGCTCATCCTTGATTGTTAGGATTGTTCTGCTGGTTGCTCAAAACTGGGCACTGGACCCAGTAATTGGTTGTAGAGTCGTTTCCTAGGGCCTTAGGCAGGGAGGCTATAGAGGCCAGGAAAAGACTCTTACTAATTAATTTTCTTATGTGTACTTCCTTGGTCTGCCAGGAGATGGCGCTTGTTGGCTGCTCTCAATTCAATGCCTGGTCTGCGTATTTGTTGTGACACAGGCCAGATCAATGTGATAGAGCTTCCTGTCTGGGGGCTAGGAGCCCTGTGATTCAAACTTTCTGAGATAGTTCTCTAGACTTCTCTCGTTGCACCCCCCCCTTTCCCAGCTAGGAAATATTTCCACTCCCTTCTGAATCTTCAACAATCAGTCCCTGTTAGTAGAGGATGAGATTGGGAGGTTTGTATATCTTTAGCCCCTTGCAGGCTCCAAGGCAAACAATGGCGCAGCCCCACCCAGCCTGGAAGAGCTCTCGGGACAGGCAGACCAAACCCGGGACAGGCAGACCAAACCCGGGAGTCCAAAGCAGGGTCAGCCCCAGGCTCTCTCCCCCCTCTCCCGTGGTGTCCTCAACAAGTAGTCCAGGCTAGAAGAAAGGGAGGTTGCGAGGATCGGATTTCTCCAGTCCTTTCCGGGCTCCCAGGGCAAACCTCCGTGTGGAAGGGTCCGTGGGGCTCTGCAGCCCAAATTTCAGGTCCGAACCTGAGTCAGCCTATGGCTGTGTCCCTCTCTCTCCCCTTTCCGGGAGTGGCAGATCCCCGAAGCCCCCTTTGTCTGTGGTCGCAGGCCCAGGGGCCCGAGAATTCTGAAGAGTGTGGGGGAGGGTGCTGGCAGCAGCAGAAGCTGCTACTTGCAACTCACAGTTCTGTAGTCGCGATTTCCCTCTTCTTTCCCTCTCTCTTCTGAGTGGTGTGCAGCCTTCACCTGGTGACCTAAACCGTAGAAGATCTTTTTCGGGGCTGTTTCAGCTTGTCCTCTAGCTATTTTTCTGGAGAAGAGATTCCCGTGTCTTACTAGTCCGCCATCTTCCCGGAAGTCTCCCTTTCTTCTTTTCTGACTTAATTGGGAAAGTACCCCCATGCTCGTTATCATCCCACTTACCATTACTTCTTCAGTCAACCTACTGCAGTCTGGCTTCTGCACTTAACCACTCTTCTGAAACTCTTTTTGCTAAGTAAATTTATTGGTCTTCTTACCTGATCTTTCTTAAGTACTTAAAACTATCAATCTTTTCCTCCTTGAAACTTTCTCCTGCCTTGGTTTCTGTTAACACACTTTCTTCTATTTATTATTAGGTTTTTTGTTTTGTTTTGCTTTTGGAGCTTCTTTCTTTGCTTGTTGCTTAAACATGAGTATTTTCCATGGTTGCTTGTAGCCAGCCTTCTTTCCTCGTCCTCTTTTCATTCTGCATAGTCTCCCTGGGTAATCTCATCAACTTTCCCCGCTTCAGCTTCTACCTCCATGCTGAAGTCTTTCTGTAGCTTGGATCTCTTCCAGGTTTGAGACCCAGATATACAGTTGCCAATTGGTCAGTTACACTTGCAAATCCCACAGGTACTACACACTCAGATCTAACCTGTCAAACTGTCCAAACCAAAATACCGATTTATTAATTTATAAAATGGCAATAGGATTCCCTTTATGTGACCATAAATGTTCACGTGCACTTCCCCAGTAAATGAATCAGAAAGTTGCTTCCTCAATGTGAAGGCAGAGAGCAGTCTGGCAGCTGTTTTACCCAGGCCAAATTGAGGTCTGATGCACCATCCTTGTCCCCCAGCAGGCCATCCCTCTAGTGTCCAGATTGCTTATCCCCATCTCTAGTGGACAATGCTGGGCACATTCCATAGAAATTTGCCTCTCTGAACCTGATTTTTGACCTATTCTTTCCTTTGATGTGTTCATATCTTCAGTGTAGCTCTTCCAGTCAGGAATTATTCCTGTGGGCCTAGGACACTCCTCTTGACCCCTTCAAATTTCAAAGTAGTTTAACCCTGAGGGCCTTAGTTTGCTTGTCTCTGAATTTATAAAGGAGACACCCTTCCTGCCACACACACCACATACAGTTTGAATCAGCAGATTCTATTTGAATGAGAAATGTAGATCCTGCAAAACTTATATTGACAAAATCATTTTAACCACAGCTTTATGTAAACATAGATCAAATTTGAATATTTTTATAAGATTGAGTATTCTTATTCAACAGATGATACTTGTTCAAGGTGGTGAATTGTGGGGAATGGGGGAAGCTTTTTACCCATGGGTAAAGCTTCTTTTGGTAAAGAATAATTCCTAGTGGGGGGTTTTCATATCATGCCCACTCTGATGATGAAATAGCAGCTACTGGGAAACGGATGTGGCTCAAGAGGTTCGGCGTCCGTCTACCATATGGAGAGACCAGGGTTCGATCCCCGGTACCTCCCGGTAAAAAAAAAAAAAAAAAAAAAGAAATAGCAGCTACCATTTATTGAATGCTAGCTGCATTATCTCAGTTGTCACAACTCTATGAGAATACATAAGTACTGTTATTATCTCCATTGCACAAATGGGAAAACACTTAGAGCTTTAAAGACTTGCCTAAGGTCATACAGCAGAGTTGGGATTTGACTCCAAGCTCTCAACCATTATGATGTTTCCACTGAGGTACATGGTAAAAAATGTGAGCTAACCACAGCCAGATGCCTGTTTTCCAGCTAAATCAGGTTCTGATATAAAATACCTGATACAGGAAATGGGGTTGTGGCCATCACCCAACTAGGCAGACTTCCAGAATTTTTAGTTGCCATGAGCTAATATGGTTTCTCTCTGGTGGGGATAATCCAGACTTAATTGCTCTACTGTGAGGAATCATTTGGGCCTCAAGATATTATGTTGTACATGCTTTTTTCTTGTAGGTCAGACACATTCTATGTGAAAAACACAGCAGAATCATGGAAGCCATGGAAAAGCTAAAGTCTGGAATGAGATTCAATGAAGTGGCCACACAATATAGTGAAGATAAAGCCAGGCAAGGGGTATGGTGGTCTTACTTTTTAAAATTATATTTCCCCCACAGTGGAAACAGAAAAATAGGGATTATTTCTATGTTCTGCCATTAATTTTAGCCATGTCTTGGTTTAAAGATCTTAAAAGCAGAAATGTTCAACTTTTAAACAGTTGAGTAAGTGTCACATATGTCTGTGAAACTAGGCAGGACCAAACTGGTACCATCTTAAAAGCCCAGCAGTATTGTGAGTGCTTATGTGTTCAGTTTAGGGTTAGACCTCTTCCACCTATTTCTCCTTGTTGTGCCTATACCTTTACGGCCCAGGTGAATAAACATTAGCATTCATGTAGGGAAATTCGCTCACACTCCTGGTCGCTTTTCAGGACCATTTGACATCTTGTGTCTTTTGGATTTTTCAGGGTGACTTGGGTTGGATGACCAGAAGGTCCATGGTAGGACCATTTCAAGAAGCAGCATTTGCCTTGCCTGTAAGTGGACTAGATAAGCCTGTGTTTACTGACCCTCCAGTTAAGACAAAATTTGGGTATCATATTATTATGGTTGAAGGGAGAAAATAAAATCATATGAAAGACTGAATAAATTTTCTACATTGTTTATTTCTTTAAAAGGTATTGGATAATCTTTATGAACTGTGTCAGTGTGAGTTTGTAGATACAAAATAGGGTGGGTATAGATTAGTGTATAATGCAGTAGGTATTCAATTGATAGTTTTCAAAGAAAGTCAGGCAGACTCCTTTTAACCTGTATGCCTTTTTCTCCCAGAACTACTTTATCTTGTTCTCAGCATATCCCATAAATTAATTCAGAAACCATCTCTGGAGGGTGGAGAGGCAAACATTAGGTCACACTATTGATGCAACTGAAAATACTAGGCATCAAATAACAGATTACTACATGAGAATATAAAATAAGTTACTGGACAATACTTGTTTTACAGGTTGGCCATCTTTGATCTGCCAGGACAGACATTATTAGCTCCAGTTTTTAAATGCTTAACATAGTCCATGGCACATCATAGCCATTCAACATTAACTCCTTTTTTAAAAAATAAATGTTTATTGTAGAAACAAAGGCGTTTAGTTCTCCCTGGGTTGTTTGTACTAGACTAAGCAGCCACTCACCAAGTGCTGGTTAAAGGGAGAAATCTCAGCATAAAAAGATATATGCAATTATTCTTAACTGTCCCTTCCAGAACCAACTTCTAGGTATCTACATTTTAAAATATTTAAAATGCAATATTTATGACATACAAAAAAAGCATAAAGAATTCTATGAATACTGTGCACCTGCTGTACTGCTTCAACAATGAAACTTTGCCAACACAACTACCTGACTCTACAGTGATTCTTTTAACAATGTTCTCTCCCTCAGTTGCATTTAGTGTGGCATTATGCCCACATCGTGGCAACCTCACCTAAAGACCTTGTTTAAGGTCTTTCCCACTTTAGAAGATACAAGTACCCTAGCAGGTTATGCCTCCATGAGATTTTCCCCAGAGACTAGTGGATATCCCATTCCCAGGGATATAGATATGCCATTATGATATATAGAGATGTTCGAAATAATAGGTACAAGAGTAATGATGAAACTACTTAAAAAACCATGCTCACAGTGTCACTAAAAATATATTCTATGCGAATATTCTCACTGTCCTGATTCTGTGATAATCAGGGTGGGCTAAACATTCGCTATATTAGAAACCATGCATGTGTCCCCAGACCTCGTTTTCCTCCCTAGGTCTGGTTTTTAGAATGCTGGTGATAAACTAAGCCTGATTTATTATATGACCATCCTGTATGGGAAAAGACTGTAACCTTAGGTATCTCTGGTCAACCTTAAGAGATATAGCAGGGGGCTATATCTGGTTGGCGTCCATCTCCCATATGGAGGGACCTGGGTTCGATCCCCGGGACCTCCTGGTAAAAATTTTAAAAATATATAGAAGGTGCGTGGGCCGCCAGGCCCTGTGCGCGGGTGCACCACCAGTTTCCGCGAGCCACACAGCAAGATGATGACATAATAGGAGAGTGACACAAGGGAGAGGCAAGATGAGACGCACCGAAAAACCAGCAACTAAGGTGGCGCGGGCAGGATGCCTCTCTCCTACATCAGAGATTCCAAGGATTGAATCCCAGTGAAGACAGGAGGAGAAGGATGAGAAGAGAGGGCAGAAAATGGACACAGAGTTGCCCAGCGAATGGACACAGAAACAGCAAAAACGGGGGGGGGGGGACGGGGGGTAAAAATGGATAAAAGTAAATAAATAAATAAATCCTTAAAAATAAATAAATAAATTTAAATATATATATATATATATATATTCTGAAAATCTTATAGAAAATTCTAAAAAGCTTTATATCCTAGCTGGAGTCCTTGCTCAGGTCATTGGCTTACCCAGGATACTATCTGAATGTTGCATGGATGTCATCCACAAAGAAAAGAAGCCGAAGTGCTAGAAAGATGGACTAGAAAAAGTAAACTAACTTCTGTCGCATAAGAAGAAAGCAGTTATTGCTAGCATGTGAGACAGTAGGGCAGGAATTGGCCTCTGATACCAGACAAACCTTTAGGAAGTTAGCCTTTGACTGGCAACTGAGATTCTGAAGGAGCTGGAAACATAAAAATTAAAAACTTATAAAGATATACATGTACATTATAGCATATGCTTTAATTCTGCTCTGAAATGGTATCTTTTTCAAGTTCAGTGTTTAAAGAGCAAACCTCATTCATGGTAAAAAAAAATAATAATTGCAAATTAAAACCAAAACGAGATACCATTTTTCAGCTACAAGATTGGCAAAGTTCAAAACGTTTAACACTGGGAAGCGGCTGTGGCTCAATCAGTAGGGCTCCCGTTTACCATATGGGAGGCCTCAGGTTCGGTTCCCGGGGCCTCCTGGTGAAGGCAAGCCCGCCCGCACGGCGTGGTTAGCTGACCCAGCGAGCACAAGCAGCAAGGGGGGGATAAATGAATAAATAAATAAAATCTTTAAAAAAAAAAAAAAAAAAAAAGTTTAACATATTGTTGGCAAAGGTGTGGGGAAACAGATACTCTTTTTCATTAATGGTGGGAAGGTGAGAATATAAATTACTATAACCTCTCTTCAGAGGTTATGCTTATACAATTCTTAGGCAGATCTCACTAACTACCTCAGTAAACAAGGCCTCAAACAGGGGTGTTCCTGAAGATTCTCTAGACATCTGAATACTAGACAAGGCACAACCCCATGAAACCTGCACTCCATTGGTGGGCCTTAACTTGGAATATATGATAACCTATTTCCCCAGTATAACAGACTTAGACTCATATATAATTTCACTACTCAGATTCTTCTACCCCTTTTTATTTGAACCTATAGTTAGCACTACACCCATTAAATATATGTCCCAGGGTCTTAAATCTTCGGTCTGTTCATATGCCAGTTGAGCCCTCAATCTCAGGAGTTGCAGCCAACACCTACTCTCCAGTTCATTGGACTCAGGACAACTAACAAAATGATGATGATGGTCAACCTCCATCTACAGAAGTAGAGTATCTACAACTGCAAGCAAAATATTTACTTCCATCTGCCCCATAAGATCTAAGACCCCTTGGTCTGAAGCAGAGCAGGCATCGCCATCCGAAAATCCTCAAAATGGAGAAATGCAACCATGGACTAAAGTAGATTTATTGTTACTTAGTAATGGAAGAACTAACAATGATATAAAGATAGTGGTTACCAGAGGTTCAGAGGGGAGGGGGAGGGAAGAATAAGTGGAACATAGGGCATTTTTAGGGCTTTGGAATTGTTCTGCATGATAGTGCAATGATGGATACTGGCCATTATACATTTTGTCAAAACCTGTAAAATTGTACAGTGCAAAGTGTAAAACCATAATGTAAACTATAGACCATGGTTAGTAGCAATACTTCAATATCTGTTCATCAGTTTTTACTAATGTAAGATGTTAATGGGGAAAAGTGTGGGGGGGGGAGTGGGACATATGAGAATCCCCTATATTTTCTGTATAACTTTTCTGTAATCTAAAACTTCTTTAAGGTGTTGGACTCCCATCCTGGGGAGTCCTGCTTTGTTCTCAAATAGAGGAGCCAGTCTCTCGAAAACATAGGCAGTGCCTAATAGGGAAGGACAGGCCAGTATGTCAAGCCCTCAGTGTTGTTACAAGTAACTATGAATCTTGTTCTTCAAGAAGTGAAGCTTGGTGGTTGCCGTGGGTCCTGAGGGGAGGGGGAGAGAGGAAGAGAATAGATGGAACATGGGGCATTTTGGGGACATTGGAATTGTTATACATGATCTTGCAATGATGGATACAGGCCATGTTAAATTTCATCAAAATTTATAAAAGTATGTTCCAAAATGTAAACCATAATGTAAATCATTGACCATAGTTAGTAGCAATGGCTTCAATATTTGTACATCAATTGTAACAAATGTACCATCCACATGTAAAATGTTATTAATAGGGGAAAGGG
Source organism: Tolypeutes matacus (assembly GCA_026826555.1). NCBI lineage: Eukaryota > Metazoa > Chordata > Mammalia > Cingulata > Chlamyphoridae > Tolypeutes > Tolypeutes matacus. The sequence continues at coordinate 522,864 of JAKSZT010054531.1, forward strand.
GAAAAGGGAAAAGGGGGAGGATGTTGGGTATATGGGTATCCCCTATATTCTATTACTTGACTTTTCTGTAACCTAAAGCTTCTTTGAAGATAAAATGAAAAAAAATAAGACACTGGGGGAATAAATGGAAGAGAATGTCACTGTACATACAGCAGATCTTACAGTGATGAAAGACATAATGCCAAATTTTTAAAGTATTTCATTTCAAATTCTTTTTAATTTTTTTGTTTTGTCTCTTTCAAAACTCAGTATTTCATTTTCTTATTAAATTTAGTTGGTTATTTTGTTGGCTTCATTTTAGAAAAAGTTTTGGATCACAGAAGGGTTTTAACTGTAGGATCATTGGTGCAGGGTGTCAGTGATGGGGGATGCATGGGAGGAGGTTCACCTGGGACATATCAATAAGGCATATGAATGAGTTCAAATGTTCATGGGGCATTGTCACAGTGGGTGGAGATCCACACAATAACTGAAAGAATATCCAGTTCCCATCCTGGGGAGTTCTGTCACATTCTCTAATGGGACAGCAAGAACCCCCCAAGTACAAGGGTAGTGCACAAGGAGTACAAGGAGGATGGACCATTGATGTGGGCCCTTGATATTGATGACTGTACTTAGGAACCTTTCCTTTTGAAATTGAAACTTAGGCTAGTATTATAGGTTGCCTAAGAGTTACCTCCTGAGAGCTAAGCCAAACTCAGTATATGAATGTATTACCTTCCCCCCAGCATGGGACATGACTCCCGGGTTGAGCCTCCCTGACACAAAGGGATTACTACCAAGTGCCAACAATGCAACTGGAAAAAGACCTTGACCAAAAAGGGGAAAGGGGAAAGACAAATGAGTTTATATGACTAAGAGACTTGAGAAGTGAGTTGGGAGGTTATTCTAGAGGTTAAGCTTATGCACATCTCAGCAGGATCCCATTGACTGCCACAGTAAATATTGCCTCAAATAGTGGGGCTACTGAGGGATTTGGAGACATCCAGACTCTATAGGCAGGGCTGACAGCTCAGGAGTTTGGCACCCCACTCAGTGGGCCCTACTTTGGAATTTATGCTCCCCAGTGTTACAGAGTTGGATTTGTGGTTTTCCTACACATAGCTCTTCTGCCCCTTCTATTTGAACCTATAGTTAATACTAGAGTTGATAGGCTTATGTCCAAGAGACTAAAATCTTTGGGCTTTCCATGTGCCAATCAAGCCCTGAATCTCAACAGAGTTGCAACACCTACTCTAAAGATCATTGGACTCACCCAGGACAACTAATGAGGAAATGATGGACAACGACCATCCCAAGGAACAGAGAGAGTACAACTGCAAGCAAAATAGCCCCATCCATTTGCCCCATGGGATCTAAGCCCCACTCTCAATTAGAGGTGGAGTGGACATCACCATCCCAGAATCCTCAGGCTTGGGGACTAGAGTAGACTTACTATTATTCTACTATAGACTTACTGTTATTCTAGCAATGGGAGAACTTATATCATGATGTGGAGGCAGTGGCCTCCAAAGGCTCTGAGGGGAGGGAGAGGGAAAAATAGATGTAATATGAGGGCATTTTCAGAACATTGGAATTGTCCTGAATGACATTACAATGACGGATACAGGCCATTATATATCTTGTCATAACTTACAAAATTGTGCAGGAGAGTTTAAACTATAATGTAAACTATAATCCACACTTAGTGGCAATGCTCCAATATGTGTTCATCAATTGTAACAAATGTACCACACTAATGAAGGATGTTGTTAATGTGGGAAAGTGTGAGAGGGGGAGGGAGTGGGGCATATGGGAATCCCTTATATTTTTTATGTAACATTTTTATAATCTATCTTTTTAAAAAAATAAAGACTGGCAAAAAAAAAAAAAACACTTCTTTGAAAATAATAAAGTTTAAGAAAGAGTGTATTATTTATGTACCAAAAAAGATGACTATAACCTCTATGGAGAAAAACTTGGCAATACCTATCAAAATTATAAACATACATACCCTGACTTAGCAGCTCCATTTCTAGGAATTTTTCCTTTAATCACATATATAAAAGGTACAAGGATATTCGTTACAGCATTATTTGGAAACAAATGGAATGTCTATCAATAGAAAATGGTAAATTATGGTATATCCATTCAATAGACTAGCATGCAGCTGTGAAAAATGGGAAAAAAAAGGTGCAGTGTGTACAGTACACTATTATTTTGTAAAAAAAAAACAAAAACATATATATACATATATACTTGTGCTTATATACACATAGACTGTCTTCTGAGAAGGGCAATCCAGAACTGGAGGACAGGGTGGTAAGAGACTTTTTACCTGATACCCTTAGATCAGGCCTCTTTGTGTGTTTTTTTGTATCATGGAACCCTTTGGCAATTTGCCCAAGCCTCTAGATCCCTTTTCAGAATGTTGTTCTAAAATGCATAAAATACATAGTATTACAAAGAAAAATAAATTATACTGAAATGATCAAAATCGTTTTTAAATTATAATATTTAATATATATACTTCTTTTAATATCTTAAGAAATAAGATCTAGGGGCAGTCTAATAAACACTCTGATTTTGTAGTGATGAATGTAAATGGTATTTTGAGATATATATATCTGCAGTAACTCTGAAATCTGTGATTTCTATTAGTGACAAAATTACAGGTACTGCTAATACTACTGCAGATTTTTGCCTTCATTCCCAAATAAAGGAAATGTTAAATTCCAGATACATGGTAATGGGGGGGTGTCGTTTTTTTCCCATCCAAATTCAGACCGTGAATTCTGTCCATGAACCCCAAGTAAAAAAGCCTGCCTTATTGTTTATTTTAAAATGTGTGTGCAATTTTTTTCCCCAAATAAAAAGTCAACACAGAACATTTTGGTTTTTTGTTTTTTTTTTTTTCAGTGAGAAATACATCTAGGACTCACTGTTCAGATCACATGGATATAACCCCTGAAAGTCCCCCTAGCAGGCAAATAAATCATGTCCTAGCTTTCGTACATCAGGAAAGAGAAATTTATTAGTTGAATTTCAAGAAGCATTTGTATGGCTTGATGGAAGGGACTGAAAATTGAAGATGTATGGTACAGCCAATGATATATTCCCTTTACATGGATTAGGACAGCCATTAAATCCACATAGGGAAATGATGAGCTGGACTTGGATGCAGATCTGTGGGTTGCTGAATCATGAAGTGTTAACACCAAGATTTTTTAAAATAATGATATACAGTCAATCACATCACTCTCCGTAAAATTAGTAAGAATTGCTTTTGTAAGAGCAAAATTTTGTGCCATCAATAAATAACCTATATTTATTGATGGCACAATAAATATATTTATTTATTTAAATTTCTATATTTTTTTAAGTTTTTATAATATGCTCAACATGAGAATAGTAGTGTGTCTATACATATAATTTACAAGTAACTTACACGAGTGTGAATTGTAGCTTTTCACTAGGTAACAAGCAGTTAAAAATCCGTTTCACCCCTGAACTACTATGTGATTGAGCTTCAATTTTCACAGCTGAAAAATAGAAATGTCACTCTCCACCTCAAACGATTATGGTGAGGATAAAATGAGAAACCTATGTAGAGCACTTGACAGAGTACCTAGTATACAGTAGGTACTCAATAAAAGTTCCCCTTCTCTAATGACAAAGTACTATATTGCAGATTATGTTTCTGAGAGGGGACCAAATTACTTTTTAGTCTACAGCCCAAAGGTATAAAATTATAGCATGTGTCAAAATAGACAAGAAGATACATGGTTTGGGGAAAGGGAGAATGCTTATTGATGGCGAATGAAGAATGGCCAAATGGTCAATAAAGTGACTCCAGGGCAGGCTATCAGTAATAAAGTATCATAACAGCACCAGGTACCTTATCTCAGCCTTCTGCTGTATTAATTTGAAAGCATAAAATAGCATGTTAATAAGAATGTCTTAGATTTGGAATACTGATGACAACCTACTACGTAAACTAAGAAGTTTCCATTATGCATTTGCCAAAATCATTTCAATGAAAGAAAATGAATGGAAAAGAAAATAATTGAGTAAAGTAACTTTAATTTTTTTACCTGAAGTGTGACATACAAAGGCAATCACTTTCAGAGTAAAATTAAGAATGGCCAGAATAATTTTACAAAAACCTTTCTAAAAATAATATAGTTCTATTAAGTTTGTAGTATATCTTTAAAAAAAAAAATATATATATATATATAAGAACATTTGAGTGAAGAAATATTAATCTAATGCTCAGAATATATGTATTTTTTTTTGGGGGGGACCAGAATTTACAAGAGTTAGAAACAAAAATTTGGCTCTTTGAGATCTCTCTAACCTTAAATGTTTCATGCTCTGCAAAAATCCAATTATGGAAACACAAATTACCTCAAACTGAGTTTCACTTTAAAATGCAGTAAACAGGTCATATATTCAAGTTTTATTAAGTTGCTTATACAAACGTAAAGTCATGAGCATGACTTCAGGATCTGCGCTTTTTATGTCAAGTGCTTTAACTAAGCAATTTAGAGCTTCCTGTAATTTTCCACACTCTTTCAGTTCTTTTCCACGCATTACAAGAGTCTCATACTCATTCACAGCCTCCACTGCCTTATCCTGGGGAGAATTAACCAACTGCTGCCCAGGCAAAGGCTCAGGGTCACCAATAGAGGTCTCCTGAGCTAGAGCATCAGGCTTAGATGTAGTTAACCAGCTAGACCTATTTTCTGAAGACAGGGTTTCTCCAGAAGGATCCTCTTCTGTGTACTCTGAGGCTTCTCCACTGCTTTCCTCTGCTCCTTCTTCCAGGTAATCTCTAGCACCCTTTGCTTCATTGCTGTTGTCAAGTCTTTCCTCCATATCCTCCACATGGTCTAAAACTACATTAATAAGAGACCTCCTAGAAGCCAGAGATCTTCTAGAGTTTATACTTCTAGAGTTCATAGACTTATTTCCACTGTCAGATATTTTAGGTGAAAAGAACCTTCCAGGTGGACTGATGTCATTTTTGGGAGTTGAAGCGTCAAACTGTTTCACAGATGAGAATTGAACGGGAGATGTATTGAATGGAGTTGTGCTGGAAATACCTTTAAGAGAATCGCCTTCATCTTCACCATCTGAAACAATCCTTCTAGCTTTACTTCTGATTTTCACATTAACTATTTCTTCTTCTGGTTCATCATCTTTCTCAGAAAAATCCAAACTGAGACATGCTTTGCTATGCACAAACTCTTCTCTAGAACTAGCAGCAGAACCACACACACTGTTTTCTTTCTCAGCATGCGCCAAAGGCTGAATGGAAAGATTTTGTCCATTGTCTGCAGAATCTTCCAAGAAAAGGTTGAAATCACATGCATACTGTGGTGAAGATGCTAAAGGTTCCTCTTCTACTTTGGCCCCATTTGCTTGAGCATCCTGCAGTCTACTACGGGATGCTGACAAGTCATCTGCTACTTCAATAATGGATGTATTGGATTCTGTATTTTGATTTTGACTTGTTATAGGATTAATGGGCCAGAGATTACAGTGCTGTACAATCTCATCATCCTCTGGTTGACTTGGATTTGGCTGAAGATCAGCTCCAACTGATTTGCTAAGTGAATAATTAACCCCCCCCAGAGGGTCCTCTTGCAGTGCCTCCTGCTTAAGCCCTTCTCTCAATGCCTCTTTTTGTAGAGTCTCATTTTCAGTTGCACAGTTTTTTGTCACTTCCAATAAAGAATCAGTCCATATTTCTTCTACTCTTTCACACCCTTTGGGTAAAGGAGCAGCAAACTGAGCATCAAATTTACTTTCACGTGTGTCCCTACCATCTTGCAGGACAGTAAGGTTCATCTGTATATTGGAGAGATCTTGTTTCTCACTCTCTTCAGCCAGCTCATCAATGGTTATGCTGGCCATTTGGGAACTGATATCGTCTTCCTGGGTATAATGAGTAGTAATAAGAGGTGAAGGCCGAGGCTGTGGTTTATTCAATACGGTGCATTTCTTCTTTGTTTGAGAAGGAAATATAGGTTCTCTCAGCCAGGCCTCTTCACTCCCAGTTCTTTGTCTTTCTATCAGGAGCTCTGTATTTTGAGACTCAAATTCAACAAGGAATTGAGCTTTCTGAACCCTTTGTTGAATGTAATTAGATTCTTCTATCACATCAAGTTCTTCATTAACAGAGAGATCATGAGTGTACATCAAATCATGGTCTGAGATTCCGGCTATCCCCAAAGAGTGCAGGTAGGTAATATGTTCATCTAGTTTCTTATCAGATTTCCTCTGAGCAGCATGCAAAAACTGAAGCTGCAGCTGTGTTGCAGAGTTCTGAAAATCCTCAATGGTAAAGAGCTCTCTTAATTCTTGTTTACTAAAATATCTGAAAGGGTTCTTCTTATCACCAGTAGTTTGTCTTATTAGTGAGTCTTTGAAAACCTGTCTTCTGTATATTTTTTCCTCTACAGTCCCACAAGTGATTAGCCTATAAACTACAACATTTTCCTTTTGTCCAATTCGGTAAACTCTATCCACAGCTTGAGCATCAGTTGCAGGATTCCAGCTAGGGTCAAAAATGATCACTCTAGTTGCTGCAGTTAATGTTAAACCCACACCACCTACTTGGGTGGTAAGCAGAAAAACAGAGTAATCTTTATTTTGCTGGAATAAATGAATTCTTTTTTCTCGTTCCAGAAGATGAGTAATTGTTCCATCTATTCGCAGTGTCTTGAAGTGCCTATTCTTTAAGAGACGTTCGATGATGTTTAGGATTTGTCTCGATTGAGAAAACACCAGAGTTTGATGCCCTTCATCGCGTAGTCTCTTAAGCAGATCCAATAGGAATATCATTTTTCCAGATTCTTCCATCAATGTATCATCAGTTGCTTGATCAATACGGTCCACATCAGGAGACTCTTCCCCTTCGTTTTCATCTTGAGAAGAGAATCCAAGGCCCCCTAGATTCAGTAAATGACAAGCCCGTGCAGATAGCAGCCTAGGATGATCACACAACTTCTTTAAGACACCTAGCTCAGCCAAAGGTGAGCGTGTCTCCATTAACAACGCCTTGATATGATCCAGAGACACAAATTTCCTGTATATTTCTTCTTGTAAAGGTACAAGACGTATCCAAATAATGAAATCATTTTTCCTGGAAAGAGAAGGCATTTCACAGGTAGCATCAGCATCTGGAGTCTCTTCACTAAGTCTGATCACTGGGTTGGCTGACTTTTTCTTCTGTACCTCTTCTTTAGTCCTCCTGAGAAAATAGGGTTTAATAATTGCCATTAAGTTCTCAGATATTTTAAATCCCAAGGCTTTTTCTCCTGGGGTAGCATCCTTCTCTCTTGCTCTAGTAATAGGATTTTCATACTCCATTTTAAAAGTTTTTAATGTTCCTAGCAGGGACCCTTGACAAGCAAAATCAAATAGGGACCACAATTCTTGTAAATTATTCTGGATTGGAGTTCCTGTGAGGAGGATGCGATTATTTGCAGGGATAGCACGAGCACATATTGCTGACTTAGTAGATGAGGTTTTTATTTTATGTGCTTCATCAAGGATAACATAGTCCCACACAAACGCTTGGCCATTCAAGCTTGAAAGTTGCTGCCAATTATTGATTAACATTTGGTATGTAGTGATAATGACACCGTTCCTTTGCTGAATCCGATTGAGGTTTCTGGTACGTTCATCTTTGCTAGGGCCATGAAAGGCTTTGACTCTCATTCCTGGAGTCCACTTGACAAATTCTTTTATCCACGTGCTAATAAGACTGGTTGGCATGATCAGCAGCACATGATTCACAAGTGCAGCATCAAACATACCAGAAAGGAAAGCGATGATTTGAACAGTCTTCCCTAATCCCATATCATCTGCCAAGATACCACCTTTCCTTCCATCCCGATATAGGCTATAGAGGAAAGCTACACCTTCCTTCTGGTGCTCAAATAACTGGTTGTGCAGTTCTCGATAAAGCAGCAGGCCACAGTTGCACACATCTATGAATTCATCATCTCCATGTTTGGCCAACTCTTCCAAGGCTTCCTGTATTTTTTGGATTCTGCTCATTACCTTTTCATTGGGAAAAATATCCTTTGCCAAATTGAAAAGTTTCAACGCTTCTTCCAGATCTCCATTCTTAGTTGCTGCTTTGGCCTCTTTCACATATCTGTTAAAAAAAAAAAAAACAGACATTAGAAAGGAAGGAAGCAATCTAAGAACTCTAGAGTTCATTTTGGAATCCAAACTACAGTGGGGTTTTTAATATCCTTAGTTCAGGATGAAAAAAGATTAGCACAGAAGATGCCAATGAAAGCTGCCATCAGCTAAGACACAAACTAATATCCAACAGACACTGTCAGCAACACCTTCTTTAGGTAGTAGTTGTGGGAAATGAATATGCAAAGGTTAGTGATTCCATGGTACTTAAAAGAAAAAGTACCACCATAAAAAGTATAGATGTAGGGAAGCGGCTGTGGCTCAATCAGTAGGGCTCCCGTTTACCATATGGGAGGCCCCGGGTTCGGTTCCCGGGGCCTCCTGGTGAAGGCAAGCCCGCCCGCACGGCGTGGTTAGCTGACCCAGCGAGCACAAGCAGCAAGGGGGGGATAAATGAATAAATAAATAAAATCTTTAAAAAAAAAAAAAAAAAAGTATAGATGTAGCTCAGGGGTTGAGTACCTGCCTCCCACATACGAGGTCCCAGGTTCAATCCCCGGTACTTCCTTTTAAAATAAAAATAAAAAAGGTATAGAATGATATTTTTTGTGAAACAGATAAACAAACCTATATATGTGTGGGAATGGAAATAAGAAAGATAGATAGGAACTTCTCAGGCCTTATTTTTCTGGACCTCTGTGATTCATTTGATACTTGATCATTCCCTCCTTAAAATTCCCTCCTTCCACCAAATTCTTAGATTCCTCCCACATCACTGGCCATTTCTTCCCTCTGCCCTTCTTGGGCCCCTAGACTTATTCCCAGAGGGCTCAGTCCTGCATCCCTCTTCTCACTCCTTACACTCTCTGCTCAGGTTATCTCAGAGCTTCTACTCCCACCTATGTCCTCATGACTCCCAAATCACTCTCTCCAAACCCGGGGCTCTTCCCCATATTCCAACTGCCATATGGGCGTGTCCCCTTCAAAGTCTCACGGGCACCTCAAGTTCAATTTCTCCCCAAATAAACTCATTTCTCCCCTAAAAACTTGCTTCTCCATCTGTCTGATAGTAAATGACACCATCAACCACTTAGCCACCCAAGCTAGAAATCTGAAGGTCACCCTTGACCACAACCTAAAAATTTCAATCATCGTTAACCTCTCCCCTCTTTTTAACCCCCTACCCCCAACAACCAGGAAGTCACCAAGTCCTGCCAACTTTATTTCCCGAGTATAATCTTCTCACCATCCCTACTGCCACTACTGTGGTCCAAGTCACCATTATCTCTTGCCCGGACAAATGCAACTCCCTACTCACTGGTCTCCCTGTATCCACTCTTGCCCCCTCCAATACATTCTCTACATAGCAGCTAGCAGGTATTGTTTTAAAACATAAAAGTAATCACAGCACTCTACTGCTTACAATTCTTCAGTAATTTACAGTCAATTGATTTTCAACAAGGTGGCCAAAACAATTATGAGGGCAAAGAATAGTCTTTTCAACTGGATATCCACATATAAAAGAATGAAATTGGACCCCTACCTAACAATATATACAAAAATTAAATTGGAAATAGATGAAAGACCTAAATGTAATAGCTAAAACTATAAAACTCTTAAGAGAAAACATAAGTCTAAATCTTCGTGACCTTGGATTTGGCAATGGTTTCTTAAATATGACATCAAAAGCAAAGACAACCAAAAGGGGAAAAAAAGATAAAATTGTACTTCATCAAAATTTTTTAACTTTTTTGTGTTTCAAAGGAACCATTAAGAGAATAAAAACACAACCAACTAAATGGAAAAAATATTTGAAAATCATGTCAAATAAGGGATTTACATCTAGAATATACTCTTAAAACTCAATAATGAAAACGAAACATATAGACAAAGGATCTGAATAGACATTTCTCCAAAGAAGATAAACACAAATGGCTAGTAAGTGCATGAAAAGATGCTCAACATTATTAGTCATCAGGGAAATGCAAACTAAACCTACAATGAGATACCAGTTCATACCCATTAGGACAGCTATAATCAAAAAGTCAGAGACTATCAAGTGTTGATGAGGAAGTAGAGAAATTGGAACCCTCATACATTCTTATGGGAATGCAAAATGGTACAGCCACATGGGAAAACCAGTCTGGCAGTTCTTCAAAAGGTTAAATATAGAGTTACCATACGACCCAGTAATTCCACTCCCAAATATATATACTCAAGAGAAATGAAAACATATTTCCACACAAAAACTTGTATACTCATGTTCAAAGTAGCACTATTCACAATAGCCAAAAGGTGGAAACAACCCAAATTCCATCAAACAGATGAATGGATAAACAAAATGTGATATAGCCACACAATGGAATATTATTTGGCCATAAAAAGGAATGAAGTACTGATACTTGTTATGATGTGGATGAACCTTGAATACATTATGCTAAGTGAAAGAAGCCAGTCAGAAAAGGCCTCATACTGAATGATTCAATTTATAGGAAATGTCCAGAATAGGCAAATTTATAGAGACAGAAAGATTAGGGGTTGCCTAAAGCTGGGGGAAGAAGGAATAACAGATAAAGGGTAAGGAGTTTCTTTTTGGGGTAATGAAAATGTTCTAAAACTGATTATAATAATGGCTGCACAGCTCTGTAAACTGTACACTTTGAATGGGTGAACTGTATGGTATTTTATTTTATTATTATTATTATTTTTTTAAAAGATTTTATTTATTTATTCATTTATCCCCCCCTTGCTGCTTGTGCTCGCTGGGTCAGCTAACCACGCCGTGCAGGTGGGCTTGCCTTCACCAGGAGGCCCCGGGAACCAAACCCGGGGCCTCCCATATGGTAAACGGGAGCCCTACTGATTGAGCCACAGCCACTTCCCTATGGTATTTTAATTATACCTCAAAAAAGCTGTTAACAAAAAGAAAATTCTTCAGAGGTCTATAGTTTAATAAGTTCCTTAACCTGGCATTCCAATCCCTCCCTGATATAGTCGGCAACTGCTGATTCTTAAGTCCTGCCACTTCCTTCCTAAAACATTTTACTAAAACCACACCAAACTACCTATAACCCTCTAAACCCATCATGCTACTTTGTATCCTCTAAGTTTAGTTTCAGACTACCCTCCTCTTCCTGAAATGCTCTCCTCTCCTTTCACCAAGCCAACCGCACTGAACTCATCCTTTAAGACAGGGATTCTCAAATTTCTGCAGAATCCCCTGGAGTGCCTGTTAAAATACAGATTACTGCATCCCACCCCCAAATTTTCTGATTCTGGAGTGGGGCCCAGGAACTAGCATTCTAAAAACTTCCTAGGAGATTTGATACTGCTGGTCCAGATACCACACTTTATTGTAAACTTATTTCAAAATATACTCAAACTTACAGAATAGTTACAAAAATAATACCAACCCCATACAAAGGACTCCAACATACTCTCCCCAGATACCCAGATCCAATTTTAACTCTTTGCCACATTTGTTGTATCAATCTATCCATCCATCCATCCATCCATCCATCCATTTTCTGAACACTTGAATGTAGATGGTATACATCATGCTCCTTGAACACTTAATACTGCCATGTACATTTCCTAAGAACAAGAATATTTGCTTATGTAACCACCCTTAAGTGTAGTTAACAAGCTCAAGCAATTTAACATTGATATAAAGCTTACAGCCTATATTTCAATTTTTTTCATAAGTCCCAATAATGTCCTGTGGTGGTTTGGAGCTGTATGCATCCCAGAAGAAAAACATGTTCTGAAACTTAATCCAATTCTGTGGGTGTGAACCCATTGTAAGTAGGACCTTTTGATGAGATTACTTCAGTTACAGTATGGCCTACCTCAATCAGGATTGGTTTTAAACCTATTACTGGAGTTAACCTTTATAAACAGAATGAAACTCAGACAAAAAGAGAAAGCCACAGGGAGCAGCCAGAAGCTGAACATCAATGGAACCTAGAAAAGAAGGGAGAAGCTGCCAGGAGCATTGCCATGTGACAGAGGAGCCCAGGGCCAAGGATCGCCAGCAGTCAGCCCCAGAACGCCGTTTTCAGGGAGAAAGTATCACCTTGATGGTGCCTTGATTTGGACATTTTCCTATTCTTAAAACCGTGAGCTAATAAATTCCCATTGTTTAAGCCAACCCACTGAATGGTATTTGCTTGAGCAGCCAGGGAAACTAAAACATGTCCTTTGAGCCTTTTATATTCCCTTGCTAGATCCCATCCAGGATCATGTATGGCATTTAATTGTCACCGTCTCTTTGGTGCCTCTTTATTATTTTTATTATTATGGGAACATATATAAAATATAAACCTTTCTCATCTCAACCACTCCACAATACTATGTTGATAGCATGTACCCTTGATATGATGTGATGACAATGGCACTTTACCTCTGTGGTCTTCCTCCCCAAAACCTATAACCCCAGTTCAATCACGAGAGAAAACATCAGACAAATCCCAATTGAGGGACATTCTATAAAATAGCTGATCAGTACTCAGAACTCTCAAGGTTGTCAAAAACAAGGAAAGTGAGAAACTGTCACAGCCAAGAGGAGCCAAAGGAGACAGATGACTAAACGTAATATGGTTTCCTGGATGGGATGCTGGAACAGAAAAAGAACACTAGAAAATAAAGTTATCCGAATAAAGGATGAACTTTCATTAATAATAATATATCGGTGTTTGTTCACTAACTATAATAAATTTATCATGATAATGTAAGATGGTAATAATAGGAATAACTCCCTGTGCTCTCTTTGCAATTTTTCTGTAAATCTAAATCTATTCTAAAATTAAAAGACTCTTGTATAAACAGAAAAATATGTGCTTGTGTATCTGCCTGTTTTACTAGACTGTGAGCCCCTTGAGGATAGGAAGAGGGATCAGGTCTTATAGCAGACACTTAGTAAAAGCTGACCAAATATAAATAAAAAGGAGGAGAAAAAGAGGAAGAAGAGTCTACTGACTCCAAAGCTTTGTTGTTCCAACCCTAGCAGGGCAGTTTCTGACTTGCACACATGCCGCAAGGGCCCATCTAAGACCAAATTGCTTCCCTGTCCTAACCGGATCCCAACTTTCAGATTGCTTGAGCACATTTCTGGATGCCACCACTGTTTGCTAAAACTAAATGTGATCCTGTTGATCCAGTGGTGGGGTTTAGAATTAAGTTACATTCCCTGTTACTCTGACCTTAAATATGAGGCCATAGAGGTGACCACTGGACTCCTTCAAGTTTAAGTGCCAGACCCTGAACCCCATTCTCTATTCTCCCCTTCCTCCTTGGCCCTTTCCACCATCTGGTGTACATTCACCTGGATTAACTGATCTTCTGGCTTGGTCTGTGTTCCAGAACTTGGAAGGGAAAAAAATATGTCATTTTTAAAAATTAGTATCAGACTGTTTCCATGTTCCTGAACTAGTAACCTGCCCTGGACCCCTGTGAAGCCTGGGGTTCTGTCTAACTCTAGCCAGGCCTCCTCTCTGGAAACTAAAATGCTGACCCTGAACTCCAGCTCTGGGCCAGAGTCCCCACTAATTTTAGGCCAACATTTTAAATGGCAACTGCCTGCCTGAACTTCTTACCACCAGCCCAAGAGTCCTGTTGCTGGACTCTACCTACCCTCTAGAACCCCCATATTTGCCAACCTGTTGCTTCAACCACCACTGAAGTTTACAGTATTCCCTGGACACCACAACTTTCTGGCTGGATTGAACCACTGCTGTCAGCCAAGCTGCCTTTTCAGTACCTGGTCCACCCTAGTACCTGGTCTAATGCTGCATATCTCAGCTTTTCCCCTCCACCCGGTCTGCTCCACCAACAAAGTTTGACCTAGGATGGTATGAGCTTACCTTCTTTCACTAAATGGAACCAAGGAAGAAAATGAATTTTGCTTTTTATATCATTGCTTCCAAGACTAGAATGTTTTCTGTAATGCCGTTTCATTTAGCCATTTAACCTCTAATCACTTCCATTTTCCAGGGGATGGAAGGAAAACATCTCATTTTTATGACTAATGTAATCATTTGTCCATCTATAACACATAGGACCCCTAATGGTCTGGAGAACTTAGTTAACATTTCATTGGTTCAAATATTTTTTTTCCAAAACTGTTCCCCTGTTTTCCTTGGGCATGGCTGGGGAGAAGCCAAGCCTGCTTGGGAGCCAAGAGGACAAGGAAAGAGTAACCAGTTAAGGAGAAAGAACCACTCCTCTCAAATAAGAAAGGAAGGAGAAAAACTGCTAGAGTATGGGTGAAATATCAATTTCTATTTTTATTTATCACTTTAATGATTTTTTTAAAAGACACTTATATGTGAGACTCTAAGACGTTAAAGAACTAAATGCAAAACTGTCCATCCAGAAGAGAGATTTTAATTCTATAGCAAGGGATGATAAAAACAGAGGTCTTTATGTTTTGATGATTGTACCCGAAATTACCTGCCTAGAAAATGGTTCCCTTTAAGGATGGTTTTAGAAGACATATAGTAAGGCTATATACAAACAACTCCTGGAGGAAGGGGACACAACTGTTAAATGGGGCTCAATTTCTGTCAACTGCAAAGCTACCTTTTCATTGGCAGAACTGCCCAATTGCTAACCCACTAGGTCCTAACCCCACCTAAAGGTCTTTGCCATAAGAAACACCATGCAAGTTCACATTTAAAATCTTCTTTGCCCAAATGTTCTTTATTTCCCCAGATGCAAACATCTTCCTCAACTATAGCCAACTAACCTCTTCTCAACAATCCCATCTCAACCACTGAAACTAGAAATGGCCCGGGTGTTTAGCAACAGGAAAATGGGGGAGAGGGTGGAATATGTGGAATAGTCATACAATGGAACTCAATAATAGAAAGAAACAAACTACTATATGTGTGAATACATATATGAATCCATCTATGCATGTCTCTCAAAAAAACATAATGTTGAGTGAAAGAAGCCAGGCATAAAAGAGTAGAAGTAGCATAATTTCACTTATATGAAATTCTGGAGCAGACAAAACTAACCTATCAAGGAAAACGTCAGAACAGCAGTTACCTCTGGAGGTGGAAGCTTGACTAGGAAAGGGCATGAGGGAACTTTCTGCAGTGATGGTAATGTTCTATACACCTTGAGAGGGGTTTGGATTACACAGGTGTATGCATTTGTCAAAACTCACCAAATATATACTTATGATTTGTGTACTTCTTTGCATGTAAGTTTTACCTCAAAGGAAAAAAAAACTAAACAAATGTTTAAAGCTAGTTAATGACAGGTACATTAAAGGTTTAAGAAGAAATATCCTGATGTCTGTAACCTACTTTGAAATGCACCCAAAAAATAAGATGGACTGATAGAATAGACATGTAATAAGAAGTGATACGTGGTAAAGCAAGTATAGTAAAATGTTAATGGTAGAATCTAGGCTCTAGGTTAAAAAAAAAAAAAAACACTAAAAGGACTGCTGTGTCCATAGATTGCTGCCTCTGAGTTTGATTCATAACTCAACTGCAATTTGGCTTCTTACCCAAACACTCGACCAAGGACACCAATGACTTCCATGTTGTCAAATCCAATGGCCATTTCTTGGTCTTTATCCTTCTTGACCTTTCTGCTGCATTTGACAATATTGACCACTACCTGCCTCTTGAAGTTTACCCTCCCCCTTGGGTTCAGAGGCACATACCACTCTCCTGGATTTCTTCCTACCTCTCTAACCATTCCTTCTCGATCTGCCAGTTGAATTCCTCTTCCTCTGCCTGTCCCTAAATAAATTTTAGTATTTCCTAGGATGCTCTTTGTTTTTATTACCCTTCTGACTTTATGTATTTTCCCTCTGAGTATTTTATCTGCTGCAGTAGCTTCAATTGCCAGCTCTATGTGGATGGCTCCCAAACCAGCGTCTGTAACTCTGACCTCTCACTGAATACCAAAATCATACACCCAATGACCAATTGGAAAATAGTCTATAGATGTCTGACAGGGTCCTCGAGCTCAACAGGTCCAAAACTAAATTATCTTCCACATACACAGCTGCCCCACCTCCTACCCTTTCACATGCAAAAATGTGTTCTTCCTCTTGATTCCCTATCTAAAGGAAAGGTATCACATTTACCCAGCTGTCCAAACCAGAAACCTAGGCTTCATCCTTGATTGTTCCATGATTGGTAGCATCTGATTGCCTATAACCCTGGACATGGCTTCTGACAAAGACATTGACTTGGCCCCTTCAGGCCCTCAAAATTTTTCACCTGGAATTCTGCAATAGCCTCCCAGACCAACAACACCATCCTCCAATCTTGCTTGCTATGCTAAGAGCTTTGGATTTTACTGTGAATGCAATGGAAAGCACTCTGAGGAGAAGATATCTGAGATGAGAAGGGGACAGTTGTGCCCAGGTCTCAGTACACTCACCTCCTCTTCTAGCTACTGCTCTCTCACTCCTCTCCATAGCCAAAATACTTGAAAAACTTATCCACATTCTCTGCCACCATTTCCCCACCTCCCACTCACTTTTCAGCCCATAATGTCTACCAATTGCTAAGTTAAATGTACACCATTCAGTTTTTATTTTGCTTGACCTCTCAGCAACATCTGATGTTGTATAATCTTTTTATAACATTCTCTTCCCTTACGTATCACTCACCTGGTTTTCCTACCACTCTCTTGCTGCTCCTAATCAGTCTTCTTGGCACCTTTGCAAGCTCCTTTCTCTCCTTGCCCTGTGTTCACAGCAGGGCCTTTTCTCCTAGACCCTGTGTTCCTCTATACTCTACCCTCTCACAGAGTGTTCTCACCCACTCCTGTGATTGTAAATAGCACCTATGGGCTGACCCCTTCCAAACCAACTCCACTTCAGACCCCTCTCCTGGGCTTCAGACCCAAGGAGTCAACCACAAACTGTACACCTCCACTTGGAAAACACATAGATACATCAAACTCAACATATCCCAAATCCTACTTATACAATCCACTCCACCAAATCTTTTCCTTCTCAGTACCCTATCTCATAAAAGGCACCATCAACCATCCAGTTGCTCATGCCCAAACCCAGGGAGATTATGCAATGACTCCCTTCCCCTCTATCATCACCCTCCATATTCCAGTAATCACTGCTACACCACAGGTAAAAACCACAAGTCCCATGTTGCCCAGAGCAGTCCCAGTTTATACCTGTTGCTCTGACATAATTACTAATAGTGCCCCCTTTTATTTGTAAAAGCGTCCCTGTTTGGACAATATATTATGTGGGCATTCTATCCATTAGGGCTAGGACCATGTCTTTGTGTGTGTGTGTGATCTTTTTTTAAAAATAAAATTTTATTGAAATATATCATTCATATATGAATATAAACAATAAGTGTATAGTAAAATTTGTGAAATTACAAAATAAACATGCATATAATCATCATACAAAGCTCCCATACATCACCCCACCACCACCTTATACTCTTGTTACAGATTATGAAAGAACATCATCAATTACCACTAACTATGGGACCATGTCTTTTTGATGGCTGCCATAAGCCAAAACTTAGGGTACCACTCAGCACAAGGTATGCTTTAAATATCTGTTTAAGTTCTGATTCTACCTCCTAAATATATTGCAGATCCATCCACCTTTCTCCATATGTACCCTCCCCCTGCACTCCAAACTGCCATCTCACTCACCCTACTGCAGTTGACTCCCAACTGGTCTCCCAACTATACTCTCTTCCTACTCATCCACTCTCCATACAGCAGGCAAAGATACCTTAAACACACACACACACAAATCTGAGGACACAGCCCTGGTATAAACCCTTCAATGATCTGTCACCCTTGGTGTAGCATTCAAACAAAAGATTCTGGCCATCATGGACTTCTTTCCTCAAAGGGACCATACTTTCTTTCACTACCAAGCCTTCACATATGCAGATCCCTCTGCCTGAAATGCTCTCACCTTCTACCCACCTGGCTAATTCCTAGTCATCAATTACGCCTCCACTCACTTCCCCAGGAAGGTCTTTCCCAACTCCTCCTAAACCAGGTTAGCTCCCCCTACTATGTTACCAGAGTGCCTCTTCTTCCCCTTTCATGACAGTAAAACACATTTCATTGTAATTATTTGTCTAATATCTGTCTTCCCTGCTGGATAAACTCAAATGCCTTCAAGGACCAAACAGGTAACATAAAATAAGGAAACTGACTCAGGTCTTACTGTCAGAAAGACAGTAAGGAGTAGTAGAGAGCCAGCCCTGTTTTAAAGGGACAGGTCCTAAAAGAAAATGAGAAAGCTCTTTATGTAACAATATGGGACCATCTCCAAGATATGCTCTTCAGTGAAAAAAAAGCAAGGTAAAGACAGTGTGTATAATAAGCTATCACTTGTGTAAAAGGGGGGAAATTTTATATATGTGTATGTATGTATATACATATATCATTACATATTATATAATATCTATAAGATTATAATAGGTATAAATGCATAGACTCTACCTGGATGCAAACATAAAAACACAAATAACACTGGCTACCTCTGGGGAAAATTGAGTACTTCAAGAAGAATAGAGGGAAGCGGCTGTGGCTCAATCAGTAGGCTCCTGTTTACCATATGGGAGGCCCCAGGTTCGGTTCCCGGGGCCTCCTGGTGAAGGCAAGCCCGCCCGCACGGTGTGGTTAGCTGACCCAGTGAGCACAAGCAGCAAGGGGGGGGATAAATGAATAAATAAATAAAATCTTTAAAAAAAAAGAAGAAGAAGAAGAGGACCTGGATTCGATCCCTGGGACCTCCTGGTAAAAATTAAAATAAAAATATCAAAGGTGTGTGAGCCAACAGGCCCTGCACGTGGGTGAGCCGTCAGGCCCTGTGCGTGGGTGCACTGTCAGGCCCCGCAAGCCACGCAGCAAGATGATTATGTAACAGGAGAGTGACACAAGGGAAAGCCAAGATGAGATGAGCCGAAAAACAAGGAACCAAGGTGGCGCAGGCGGTAGGACACCTCTCTCCCACATCAGAGTTCTGGGGATCGAATCCCAAGTGAAGACAAGAGGAGAAGGATGTGAAGGAAATGGGCAGGAAATGGATACAGAGAATTGCACAGCGAATGGACACAAAAATAGCAAAAATGGGGGGGAGGGATAAAAATGGATAAAAGTAAATAAATCCTTTTAAAAATATAAAAAAAAAGAAGAGGAAAGGAGGCTTACTTTCCCTTTTGTACTTTTTTGACTTTCACCATATGCATGCATTACCTATTCCAAAAGTAATAAAGCAATTTGAAAAAAGAAAGCAAATGCTGTGGCCACTATTCAACTCCAGCCACTTGTTACCATGTAGGAATGCAGCACCAATGTTACCAACCTTCTAGTTTTCAAGAAAAGCTGGGAATCCAGACATTTTTATGAGGCCGCCCAATTTTCAAATATTGGCTCAATTTGTCATTTTTCTTAAATAACAGAGGCCAAATTTAGACCAAATTTAGAGCAACCTCTGTAAGCTCTGTGAGGACTCATCCCTCCCTTGGTCTTTGCTGTATACCCAGTGCCTGGCACAAAGTAGGAGCTCAATAAATATTTGTTGAATGACTAAATTCCAGCTCCACACACCACACACCATGTTTGTTTAGGGGGACTGAGATGAGTGTGCATGGGTGAGAAACAGGGCAATCTGGAAGAGGCACAAAAATTTGATTAGGAGAAGGAAAAGAATAATTGTCCTAGGCCCAGTTATCCCCATTTTACATAGGTGGACTCAGAGTGGCAAATGACTTGTCTGAAGTCATTTAGCTCGCAAAACAAGTAGCAGAGCTATCATTTTAACTGAAGTCTGAAAATCCAAGGCCACTCATACCACCTTGCCTCCATATTATATTTTCCCCGGGCCTAATATAAAGGTCTAAAGATGTGCTTTCACTCCTCCTACCCACCATATCCAGGCAATATTGAACTACCTAGACTTCCCTGAAAGGGTCATGCTTCCTCTTGCCTCTGAACCTTTACATATAAAACCCTGTCTATTATGCCATGTGTATCAGCCTCTTTGCTTCTGCTTAGCTAATTATCACTCATCCTGTAAAGTCAGTAAAAGTACTACTTTTTCCAAGAAGCCTTCTCTGACAACCCCTGCCCCCACCACCATCACCACCACACACACAACCAACTGACCAACCACAGATTTCTGGATTAAGGACATATTCTTTGTATTTATAATCATACAAAATTTTTCATTTGTCTTTCTTCCCACTAGACTGTAAGGACATATGCCTTTCTCACCACTGCATCTTCAGCACCCAAAAGGGAAGCTGGTCCAAGGAGGCATTTGGTAAATGTTGAATGCATGGGATGAGGTAAGGATACTTGCAGGAAGAAAGCAGCATCTTTCAGATTCAATGAGCAATCTTTCGTCTTTTGGAAGTTTGCAACTCTGCATTGAAGCTATCTTTAGAACTTCTTTCACTAAGCACACACTGGCAAACTATAATCTGTTTCAACCACCAAAGACCTGACTTGTGGTTTGAAAAACACTGCCTTCAAAGCAGCTTACTAAACAGGATTTTCAGGAAGTCACTCCGACATTAATGTAATTGTGCTTTAATAATCAGCCTTGTTTAAAACCATTGGGCTACTAGAGATCTCAATGAAATGACTCAAATTTGGCTATCCAGGCCCATCACAAGCAGCTAAAATTCTGAGACATAAGTACTCCAGACATAGCTCTAATGAAAAATATCGTGAAGATGCCATTCCCCAGTGATGTCCCAGTAAGCTCTCTCTGAACATTCTTCTGTGATAGTCATCTAATGTTTTATAGACCCTCCATTGGTAAAATAGTCTCCTCTGTGGTTGGAGAACATTTAATTAACCAAAGTAAGCTAAGAAGCATCCATTTATTCACCAAATATGTATTAAGCGCTTACTATGTGTCAAGCAACGTGCTAAATGCTAAGGATATAGCCAAGAGAAAACAACTCTGTCATCATGCAGCTTATAGTATGGAGACTGACGTTAATCAAAGAATCATATAAATAATTAGTTACAAACTGTGAGAACGGCTATGAAGGAAAAGTATAGAGGACTATTATAGCATACAAGAAAGGAACCCAGGGTTGAAGAGCAGTGGCCCCTAAACCTCACAGAATTCTGCTTTAACTCTTCAGGTTTGGTCTGGGTAGAATAGACCCAAAGCATAGTGGTCACAAAAGCAAAGGCCTATAAGGACAAGGCAGGTAACAGAAATGAGTGAAGCCAGTTAGATGAAAAGCAACACTGAGGTACATGTGCCCCATCTAAAGGGAGCAAGCCACTTTTCATCTCTAGCTGATAATTGCAGTGCAAAAATGAGAGCCCAGGGTTGCCAAGACCTTCTGATAATTCAAAATAAGTTAGAAATTCTGATTTTTAGGTGAATTCTCCTGATTTTTAAATGGTAATTAATGCATACATTTTTAAAAACACTGTGCAAGGCAACCAAAACTTATCTGCACATGGGACTCCTAGTTCATGACCTTTGTTCTCTTCCAGCTAAAAAAAGTACCATGGATTTCTTCTGGATTTCCCCACCAAATGCTTTCTCCTCAAGAAATGGTAGGCCTGGGGTGCTCAGCCTAGGAGCCTATACTAGGTTTGGTTTGGGACTTACCAGTGTTCATTGATGTACTCTCTTTCACCTGTAAGAGAACTCAGTTAAAACATTGTACAGCATCTTTAGCTTAGCTGTGTCATCAGCTTTGGATTCCATAGACAAAAGCTATCTGCACCAAACTGTACGGCCCAAGAGATCAAAGTTGAAAGGAAAGGTACACTAGACAGTAGCTCAAAGATCTCTGGTAAAGGTAACTACATGGGTAAATATAAATGTCATTACTATTGTATTTTTAAATTGTAACTCCACTTTTAAATTCTTTACATGATTTCAAAATGCATAAAAAGTAATTATGAATCTATGGTGTTGGGTATGCAATGTATAAGGATGTAAACATGGGAATGGAGAGATATATACTTGGATTGCATATACTATAGAAATTGAGTTGGTATCAAATCAAACTAGACCGCTATAGATTTAGGGTGTTAAACTTAAGCCCCATGGTAACCACAAAGAAAATACCTTAAAAACATACACAAAAGAAACTGAGAAGGGATTATAAATGGTTCACTACAAAAGACCAACTAAACACAAACGTAGAAGATAATGGAAGAAATGAGGGACAAAAAGGTAGAAGACATTAAAAAAAAAAAAATAGCAGAATGGTAGAAGTGAATCCTGCACTATCAGTAATTATCTTAATGTAAATGGTTTAAATGTCCCAATCCAAAGACAGCGATTAGGAGAAGCATGACTCAATTATATACTGTTTACAAGAGACTCAACTTAAATTCAAAGGCACAACTAGGGAATAGGTTGAAAATGAAAGGATGGATAAAAATGTTTCGTGCAAATAGTAACCAAAAGTGAGCTGGTGGCTATACTAATAGTAGAAAAAATAGACTTTAAAACAAAAGCTGTTAAAAGGAAGAGAGAAGGACAAAATATACTAATAACAGGGTCAATTCAACAAGATATGATTATAAATGTATATGGGGAGAAGATGTGGTTCAAGTGGTTGAGCACCCACCTCCCACATGGGAGGTCCCGGGTTTGGTTCCCTATGCCTCCTGAAAAAAACAAACAAACAAACAAGGAAAACAAATGAAAAAACCAACTCAGGGAAGCCACTGTGGCTCAGTGGTTGAGCACTAGCTTCCCACATACAAGGAACCGGGTTCAATCCCTGGCCCCCGGTACCTCAAAAAAAAAAAAAAAAAAAAAGTATATGTACCTAACAAGAGAGCACCAAAATATATGAAGCAAACATTGACAGATTTGAAGGAAGAAATAGATGGATCTATATTAATAGGAGACTTGAATATAACAAATTCAACAATAGATAGAACATTTAGAGAGAAGATCAATAAGGAAATAAGAGGACATGGAAAATACTATAAACCAACTAGACCTAACAAACACATATAGAACATTTCACTCAACAACACCAGAATTCCTCTCAATACATTCTTCACAAGTATACATGGCTCATTCTCCAGAATAGTCCATGTGTTAGGTCACAAAACAAGTCTCAATAAATTCAGAAAGCTTGAAGTCATACAAAGCATTTTCTCAGACCACAGTAGAATGAAGACAGAAATCAATAAAAGAAGTAAAACTGGAAAATACACAAATATGTGGAAATTAAACAATACACTCTTAAACAACCAATGGATCAAAAAACACCATGAAGGGAAGCGGCTGTGGCTCAATCAGTGGGGCTCCCGTTTGCCATATGGGAGGCCCCGGGTTCGGTTCCCGGGGCCTCCTGGTGAGGGCAGGCCCGCCCGCACGGCGTGGTTGGCTGACCCAGCGAGCACAAGCAGCAAGGGGGGGATAAATGAATAAATAAATAAAATCTTTAAAAAACAAACAAACAAACAAAAAAAAAACCACCATGAACACGAATATTCTCGCTGTCCTGATTTTGTGATCAGGGTAGGCTAAATATTTGCTATATTAGAAACCATGCATGTGTCCCCAGAACTAGTTTTTCTCTCTAGGTCTGGTTTTTAGAATGCTGGTGATAAACTAAGCCTGATTTATTATATGACCATCCTGTATGGGAAAAGACTGTAACTTTGGGTATCTTTGGTCAACCTTAAGAGATATAGCAGAGGGACAGATGTGGCTTGGGTGGTTGGGCATCTGTCTCCCATATGGAGGGACCTGGGTTTGACCCCTGGGACCTCCCGGTAAAAAGAAAAAAAAGGAAAAATATAGAAGGCGCGTGGGCCACCAGGCCCCATGCGTGGGTGCACCGCCAGGCCCCATGAGCGGGTGAGCCGCCAGGCCCTGTCCATGAGTGAGCCGCCAGGACCCGTGCATGGGTGAGCCACCAGGCCCTGCAAGCCACGCAGCAAGATGATGACGTAACAGAAGAGTGACACAAGGGAGAGCCAAGACGAGACGCACCAAAAAACCAGGAACTAAGGTGGTGCAGGCGGTAGTAGGATGCCTCTCTCCCACATCGGAGGTTCCGAGGATCGAATCCCAGTGAAGACAGGAGGAGAAGGATGAGAAGAGAGGGCAGGAAACGGACACAGAGAATCAACCAGCAAATGGACATAGAAACAGCAAAAATGGGGGGGGGGCTAAGAAATGGTAAAAATAAATAAATAAATAAATTCTTAAAAAATATATAGGGGAGGAAGATTCAGACTATAGTTAGTAGTAATACTTTGATGATGCTCTTTCATGATTTGTTAACAAATGTTTCACAACAATGCAGGATGTTTGTGGGGGGGGTGATGTGTAGGAGCCCTGTATGATGTTATGCATGTTTGTTTTGTAAGATCACGATGTTTACTGAACACTTATAGTTTATGTATGTTCATGTATGAATGATATATTTCACTAAACTGTTTTAAAAAAAAATATACCACGAGGGAAATTATAAAATATCCTGAGATAAATAAAAATCAAAACACAATATCCCAAAACTTATGGAATGCAGCAAAGGCAGTGCCTGAGTGAGAAATTTATAGCTATAAAAACATTTAAAAAGAAAATATGAAATCAGTAGCCTAAACTTACACCTGGAAAAACTAGAAAAAGAACAAACTAAACCCATAGTGAACAGAAGGAAGGAAATAATAAAGATTAAAGTGGAAATGAATGAAACAGAATCAGTGAAACCAAATATTGGTGCTTTAGAAAGATAAATAAAATGGACAAACCTTTATCTAGACTGACAAAGAAAAAAAACAGAGAGGACACAAGTAAATAAAAAATGCAAGTGTGGACATTACTGCCAGTCTTTCAGAAATAAAAAGGATTCTATTTAGCCAACAAACTAGATAATCTAGATGAAACAAATTCCTGGAAAAACACAAATTACATTTTTTTCGAGAAAAAAAATAGAAAATCTCAACAGGCAAATAACAAAGAGATTGAATCAGTAATATTAAACCTCCCAAAAAAGAAAAGTCCAGAACCAGATGGCTTCAGGGGTGAATTTCACCAAACATTCAAAGATGAATTAACATCAATCTTTCTCAAACGCTTCCAAAAATTTGAAAAGGAGGGAACCCTTCCTAACTCATTACATAAGGCCAGCACAACCCTAATACCAAAGCCATATACATATATCTGATAAAGGATTAGTACACAGAATATATCAAGAACACCTACAGGGAAGCGGCTTTGGCTCAATCAGTAGGGCTCCCGTTTACCATATGGGAGGCCCCGGGTTCAGTTCCTGGGGCCTCCTGGTGAAGGCAAGCCCGCCCGCACGGCGTGGTTAGCTGACCCAGCAAGCACAAGCAGCAAGGGGGGGATAAATGAATAAATAAATAAAATCTTTAAAAAAAAAAAAAAGAAAATCAGTGTGCAAATTTCTGTTTGAGTCCCTGCTTTCAACTATGGGATAGCTGGGTCTTATGGTAGTTCTATATCTAACTTTCTGAGGAACTGCCAAACTGACTTCCACAGTGACTACACCATTTCATATTGCCAGCAGCAAGGAATGAGTGTTCCTATTTCTCTGCATTCTCTCCAACAGGAACACTTTACCATTTTTTTAGTAGCCATTCTAATGGGTATGAAATGGTACCTCATTGTGGTTTTGATTTGCAATTCCCTGATAGCTAATGATGTTGATCATCTTTTCATGTGCTTTCTGACCATTTGTTTATCTCTTTGGAGAGATATCTATTCAAGTCTTTTGCCCATTTTTAAATTGGATTAAGTGAATTGAGTCAGACACAAAAAGACAAATATATTATTCAATGTATATGAAATATCTAGTTATAAGCAAATTCATAGAGACAGAAAGTTGATTAGAGGTTAGCAGGTGCTGGGGGAAGGAGAAGTGGAGAGTTATTGTTTAATGGATACAGAGTTCCTGTTTGGGGTGATAATAAAAGTTTTAGTAATGGATGCTGGTGATGGTAGCACAGCATTGTAGATGTAAGTAATGCCACTGAACTTTATACTTAAAAGTAGTTAAAATGACAAACTTTATGTTATATATGCATATATATATGTCACCAGATAGGAAAAAGAATGCATATCACTCAGTTGTGATGTCTCAAGAAATTGAGTAGAGGATTAGCCTTTTTTCAATTATAAAACAAAATGAAGGAGAAATTAAGACTTTCACATGGGGGCGGATGTGGCTCAAATGGTTGGGCATCCGTCTGCCATATGGAGGGACCTGGGTTCGATCCCCGGGACCTCCCGGTAAAATAAAAATAAAAATAAAAATAAATAAATAAATAAAGACTTTCACAGATAAGCAAATACTGAGAATTTGTCACCAGTAAATCTGCCCTGAAAGAAATGCTAAAGGGAGTCCTTTCAGCTGGAATGAAAGGATATTGGACCATAACACAAATCCATGTGAAATAATAAAGAATACTGGGAAAGGTAACTACATAGGCAATATTAAAGTCAGTATCAATTTAGTTTTAGTTTGTAACTGTCCCTTTTTCCTACCTGAATTAAAAGACAACTGAACAGGGAAGCGGCTGTGGCTCAATCAGTAGGGCTCCCGTTTACCATATGGGAGGCCCCGGGTTCGGTTCCCGGGCCTCCTGGTGAAGGCAAGCCCGCCTGCATGGCGTGGTTAGCTGACCCAGCGAGAACAAGCAGCAAGGGGGGGATAAATGAATGAATAAATAAAATCTTTAAAAAAAAAAAAAAAAAAAAAGACAACTGAACATAACAATAATTATAAACCTATGTTGATGGGCACACAATGTGTAAAAATATTATTTTTGACAATAATAACATAAAGGGGGAGGACGAAGCTATACAGGAACAAAGTTTTTATATGGTATTGAAATTAAGTTGGTAGTAATCCAAATCAATTGTTGTAAATTAATATGTTAACTGTAACACCCAGGGCAACTACCAAGAAAATAACATAAATATAATTATATAAATATAATAAAAGAAACAAGCTTTAATGTTGGGAGCGGATGCATCTCAAGTAGTTGAGCACCTGCTTCCCATGTATGAGGTCCCAGGTTCAATCCCCGGTATCTCTTAAAAACAAAACAAAAACAAAAGAAAAAACCAACTCTCACTGGGGAGTGGATGTAGCTCAGTGGTTGAGCGCCTGCTTCCCATGTATGAGGTCCTGGGTTCAATGGGAGGAAGGAGGGAAGGGAGGGAGGGAGGGAGGGCAGGCAAAGGAATTAAAATGGTACACTAAAAATAAATAAATAATGGTACACTAGAAAATAACTATTAAATATAAAAGAAGGCATAATGAAGGAACAAGGGGATAAAAGACATAAGACATATAGAAAACAAATAGCAATATGGCAAATATAAATCCCACTTTATCAGTAATTACATTAAATGTAAATGGATTAAACTCTCCAATTAAAATCCCGAGATTGGGAGAATAGATAAAATACTGGATCCACTATATGTTGTCTACAAGAGACATACTTTAGATTCAAAGACACAAATATGTTGACAGTGCAGGGATGGAAAAAGATATACCATGCAAACAGTAACCAAGAGAAAACGAGTTAGTATACAAACATTAGGAGTACCCTCTAAGACAAAAATTGTCCACTAGAGACAAAGTACATTTTATAATAATAAAAGGTTCAATCTATTAGGAGGTTTAACAATTATACACATATCACACCTAACAACAGAGTCCTAAACTACATGAAGCAAAATCTGACAGTCTTGAAGGGAGAAATAAATAATTCAATAATTACAATTGGAGATTTCAATAGCTCACTTTCCATAATGGATAGAACAACTAGACAGAACATCAGCAATGAAATAAGATTTGAACATTATAATGCAAACAGACCAAACAGACATCTATAGAATACTCTACCCATGAACAGCAGATTTACATTCTTCTCAGTATACACAGAAAATTCTCCAGGACAGACCATATGTTAGGCTTTAAAACAAGTCTCAATAAACTTTAAAAGATTGAAATCATTCAAAATATGTTATCTGAGCACAGTGGAATGAAATTAGACATCAATAACAGAAGGAAATTTGGAAAACTCACAAGTCTGTGGAAATTAAACAACACTTTTTTTTTTTTTTTTTTTTTAAGATTTTATTTATTTATTCATTTATCCCCCCCTCGCTGCTTATGCTCGCTGGGCCAGCCAACCACGCCGTGCGGGCGGGCCCGCCCCCACCAGGAGGCCCCGGGAACCGAACCCGGGGCCCCCCACATGGCAAACAGGAGCCCCACTGATTGAGCCACAGCCGCCTCCCAACAACACACTCTTAAATAACCAATGTGTCAAAGAAGAAATCACAAAAGAAAGCAGACAATAATTTGAGATGAATGAAAACAAAATATACCAAAACTTATGGGATGCAGCAAAAGTAGTGCGTAGGGGAGAAATTTATTGCTGTAAACACCAACGTTAAAACAGAAGATGGCAAATCAGTAACATAACCTTCCATCATTATTAAAAAAAAAAAAAAAACAACTAGGAAAAGGTGAACAAACTAAACCCACAGCAAGAAAAAGAAAGGAAATAATAAAGATTAAGGAGGAAATAAATGAAATAGAAAATAGAGAAAATCAAGAAAAATAAAAGTTGTTTCCCTGAAAATATCATCAAAATTGACAAACATTTAGCTAGACGGACCAAGAAAAAAAGAGAAAATAGGAATGACTTACTAACATCAGCAATAAAAGAGGGGACATTACTACCGACCTTACAGAAATTTTTTTTAAAAAAGAGTATAAGAGAACCCTATGAACTATTACTTTATGTCAAAAACTGATAACCCACACAAAATGGACAAATTCCTAGGAACACACAATTACCAAAACTGACCCAGGAAGAAATAGAAAATCTGAAGAGATCTATAACAAGTCAAGAGATTGAATCAGTAATCAGAATCCTCACAGTATAGAAATGTGCAGGACCTGGTGCCTTCAATGGTGAATTCTATCAAACATTTAAATAAGAATTAACATCAATTCTTCTCAAACTCTTCCAAAACATAGAAGTAGAATGAACACTTCCTAACTCAAACTATGAGGTCAGTATTACCCTGATACTAAAATCAGATAAATTCATCAGAAGAAAACTACAGACCACTATCCCTTATAAATATAGATACAAAAAATCCTCAACAAAATACTAGCAAACAAAATCTAACAGTATATTAAAAGGATTTATCCCTGGAATACAAGGGTGGTTCAACATTTAAAAAATCAATGTAATACACCACATTAATAGAATGAAAGACACAAACCACATGTTCATCTCAAAGGACCCAGAAAAAGCATTTGACAAAATCTAGCACCCTTTCACTCAATACACTAGGAATAGAAGGAAACTTCCTGAACCTGATAAAGGATATATATGAAAAATCCACAACTAACACAAGTAATGGTAAAAGACTGAATGCTTTTCCCTAACATCAGGAACAAGATAAGGCTGCCCACTTTCACCACTGCTATACAACATTGTACTAGATGTTCTAGCCAGAGCAATCAAGCAAGAAAAAAGAAAGAAAATGCATCCTAATAGGAAAGCAGCAATACTATATTCTCAGATGACATCAGCTTTAGAGCTGATAGGTGAATTCAGTGAAGTTACAGGAAACAAGATCTACACACAAAAAAATCAGTTGTATTTCTATACAATAGCAATGAACAATCCAAAAAGGAAATTAAGAAAACAATTCCATTTACAATAACATCTGACATAATAAAATACCTCAGAATAAATTTAACCAAGGAGGTGTAAGACTTGTATATTGAAAATCACAAAACCTTGCTGAAATAAATTAAAGACGACCTAAATAAATGGAATGACATCCCATGTTCATGGACTGGAAGACTAATATTGTTAGGATAGCAGTATTTCCCAATTTGATCTAAAGATTTAATGCTGCCAAGAATTAGAAAGCTGGGTAACCCTTGTACACTGATAGTGAAACTATGAACTGGTACAGCCATCCCAGCATCATAGCAGTATTGGTATTCTTAGTCAAATTAAATATATGCATAATTTATAATATAATAATTCTGCTCCTGGATGTATATTCCAAAAGAATTTTTCATACAAGTCAATAAAGGGATATGTACAATGATGTTCGGCACAGCATTACTTGTGTTGTCAAGGAAGTGGAAGCAATCTTGGTGTCATCACTAAGGGAATGTGCAGGGAAAATGCAGTGAAGGTACACTATAGTTATTAGAAGCAATAGGTTAGATGTACATGCAGCAATATGGACAGACCTTAAAAACATAAAGCTGAGGGAAAAAGAAATAGATTGAGATACCACTTAAATAAACTAAAAATATATGCATATTTTCCATTGTGGGACAACTTGATTTTGATGCCTCCTGATATGATACAATATGAAAAACAATATTCTCTACATACTGTTCCTTGCTGAAAATATTTAACCTACAGCTAATCATAAGGAAAGAGCAGACAAATCCAGAATGTGGGACATTTTACAGGAAAATCATCTGGGACTCTTCAAAAATATTAATGTCATTTGAAACACAAAAAAATATAGGGGTAGTGCTCTAGATTATAATAGATTAAAGAGATATAACAACCAAATGTAATACATGAACCTTGATTAGATCCTAGGATAAGAAAATAAAAACAGCTCTAAAAGCCTTTTGAGAACAACTGGGAAATGTTGAATATGGGCTATATTTGGTGACATTATTGAATTTTTGTTAAACTTTCTTAGATGCGATAATGGTACTGTGGTAGTGTAAAGCATGTCCTTATTCTAGTAAACACACGCTGAACTATTTAGGGGTGACGTGTTATAATGTTTGCAACTTTCAAATGGTTTGTCAAAAATGAAAATGTCAACACACTCATATAAAGAGCAGTAAAGCAAAGTTAGGCAAAAAAAGATTTGATGTAATATCTAACAAAAGTCCAGCTGACTTTTTTTGCAGAAATTGACAAGTTATTGTAAAACTCATATGGAAATGCAAGGGACTCAAATAACCAAAATAATTGTGAAAAAGAATAATACTGGAGGAATCACACTTCCCAGTTTCAAAACTGATGTTGGAACAACTGCATATCCATATACAAAAGAATAAATCTGGACCCCTACCTCACACCATGTACAAATATTTACTCAAAATAGATCAAAGACCTAAATGTAAGAGCTAAAATATAAAGATCTTAGAATGAAACATAGGTGTAAATCTCTATGACCTTGGATTAGGCAAGGGTTTCTTAATTATGATACCAAAAGCACCAGCAATAAAAGGAAAAATAGATAAAATGGACTTCTTCAAACTTAAAATCTTTTATAAATCAAAGGACACTATCTACAAAATGAAGAGACAACTGACAGAAAGGGAGAAAATACTTGCAACTTATATATCTTGTAAGTTTACAGTATCTAGACTATATAAAGAACTCTTAAAACGCAACAATAAAAAGACAAACATATTGATTAAAGTGATGAATGCACAAAACAGTGATTATACCAAATCCATTGATTGTACACTTCAGATAAATCGTATGGTTTGTGAACAAAAAAATAATAATAATAGGGTGGGATGGGGGGAGAAATAGCTCAAATGTAAGATAAAGACTATAGTTATTAGTAATACTTTGACAATGCTCTTTCATAATTTGTTACAAATGTTTCACAATAATATAAGGTATTTGTGGTGTGGTGATGTATGGGAGACCTGTGTGATGTCATGCATGTTTGTTTTTTAAGTTCAAAACTTTTACTACACACTTATTGTTTATGTATGTTCATGTATGAATGATATACTTCAATAAATTGATTTTAAAATGAAATAAAAACAACACAATTTGAAAGAATATATACAAATGGACAATAAACACATGAAAAGATGCTCAATATAATCAGTCATTAAGGAAAGGCTAATCAAAACCACAATGAGATATCACGCCACATCCACTAAGATGGGTATAATACAAAAATTAAAAGAACACAAAATAACATGTATTGTGGAAAATGTGGAGAAATTTGAATCCTCATATATTACTGGTAGGAATGCAAAATGGTACAGCAGCCACTATTGAAAACAGTTTGATACTTTCTCAAAAATGTAAACATAGAGTTACCATAAGACCCTGTAATTCTACTCCTAGGTACATTCCCAAGAGAAAGGAAAAGATATGTCCACAAAACACTTGTACACAAATGTTCATAGCAGCATTGGTCAAATAACCAAAAGGTGAAAGCAACTCAAATGTCCATCAACTGATGAATGGGTAAACAAAATATGGTATATCCATATAATGGGATATTATTCAGCCATTAAAAGGAAAGAAATATTGATACAAGCTACATGTATGACCTTTGAAAACATTATTCACTTAACATAATGCCAGGCATAAAAGACCACATAGTGTATGATTCCTCTGATATGCAATATCCAGAACAGAAACCCATAAAGACAGAAAATAAATTAGTGGTTGCCAGGGGTTGGAAGGCAGGAGGCGGAATGAGGGAAGTGACTGCTTAATGGGTACAGGATTTCTTTTTGGAGTGATGAATATGTTTTGGCATCAGACAGTGGTGACAGTTGCACAAGATTGTGAATATACTAAAAACCACTGACTTGTACAGTTTAAAATGGTAAAATGGTGAATTTCATGTTATGTGAATTTTATCTCAATAAAAAATAAATGAAGTACTGATACATGCTACAACATGGATGATCGTTGAATACAGTCCACTAAGTGAAAGAAACCAAATACAGAGGGACACATATGTATGATTCCATTTATATGAAATATACAGAATCAGTAAATCCGTAGTGACAGAAAATAGATTAGTGGTTACTAAGGATTGGGATGGTCAGAATGAATGGGAAGTGACTGCTAATGGAGGACAGGGTTTCTTTTCCAGGTGATGAAAATGTTCTAAAATTAAATTTGTGGTGATAGCTGTAAAATCTCTGTGAATATACAAAAATATATTGAATTGTACACTTTAAAAGGGTGAATTATGGGAAGCAGATGTGGCTCAAGCAGTTGGACACCCGCCTACCACATGGGAGGTTCCAGGTTCGGTTCCCAGTGCCTCCTAAAGAAGACAAGCAAGACAGCGAGCTGGTGTAGCTAGCTGGCACAGCAAGATGACGCAATGAAGAGACACAGCAAGGAAACACAATGAGAGACACAAGGAGGGAGTGGAGGTGGTTCAAGTGATTGGGTGCCTCCCTCCCACATGGGAGGTCCTGGGTTTGGCTCCCGGTGCCTCCTAAAAAGACACCAAAAAGAGAGCAGACAGCGAGCACAAACAATGAGGGGGGAGAAATAAATAAATAAATCTTTATAAAAAAAGGGTGAATTGTATGGTATGTGAATTATCTCCCATTAAAGCTGTTTAAAAGAGCAATATTTGCTCATAGTAAAACAAAAAACACCTCAAATAATACAGAAGGGTATTAGGTTAAAAATAAGTTCCCCTTCCTGATCCATCCAGATCTTGAGATCAACTACTGTTTACTTTCTTGAGTAGCCGTTCAGAAATATTCTATACACAGACACAGACACACACACATATACATATATAGGTACACACCCATATATATATAGATACAAATATACTAGGCATTTTTATACATTAATGGGTTCATACTATCCATATGGACTTGCAATTGCTTTTTTCATTTAATATATCTTGGACCTCTTTCCACATGAGACAAATTTATTTATTCAACAGATTAATTAATTCAACAAAAGCAAACAAAACAAAGAACACTATTCCTATAAGAGTTTGCATTCTAGTTTGGGAAGACAATTAATAAAAAATAAAATATTATTCACCATTGCCAAAAGTTGGAAACAACCCAGGTGTCCATCAACAGATGAATGGATAAACAAACTGTGGTCTATTCACATGATGGAATATTATGCAACTGTAAGAAGAAATGAAGTCGTAAAGCATATGGCAACATGGATGAACCTGGAGGACATTATGTTGAGTGAAGCAAGCCAGACACAAAAGGACAAATACTGTATGAATGCATTACTATTAACCAAATATATTGTGTAATATATTGTTTTATTAAAAAAAAAAAATTTACATGTATCCATTACATTTAATTGAGAAATTATTCAAAATAAATAAATAAATAAAGCAAGGAAGCGGGACATGGTGTGTGTATTTACAGAGAGGGAAGAGTTGGATTTTACATAGAGTGGTCCTAGAATGCCTGTTGCAGTTTGATGTAATTATGAATTCCAAAAATAGATTTTGGATTATGTTTGTGTAGCCGTTTGGCAGTTTGATGTAATTATGAATTCAAAAAATCTATATTAGATTATGCTTGTAAACTGATCTGTTCATCTGGGCATGATGAAGTTATAATTGGGGCTTTGATTGGGCTACATCAGTAGGGCATTGAGCCCCACCCCCCCTTGGTGGGTGGGGAATAAAACATAAAAGGCATCACAAAGAACTGAGTTGCAACAGTTCTGAAGTTGTAGTTTTGATATTGGAGTTTTGATGTTGGAGAGAAGGCCACAGGAGAAAAGAAGTGAGCAGTTCACCTGATAGTCTACAGCTGACCTTGTGGAGGAACCAGAGGCGCTAAGCCCGGAGAGAAATGCAGCGCCAGGAAGAGAGGAACCCAAGAAGCCTGAACCCTGGCAAATGTCGGCAACTGTCTTGCTCCAACATGTGGTAATGGACTTTTGTGAGAGAAGAAACTTAACGCTTTATGGCCTGGTAACTGTGGACTTCTACCCCAAATAAATACCCTTTATAAAGACCAACCCATTTCTGGTATTTCGCATTAGTACCCCTTTGTCTCACTAATACAGTTTGTAAACTGGTCTGTTAATCTGGGCATGATTAAGTTATGATTAGGGCGTTGAGCCCCACCCCTTGGTGGATGGGGGAATCAAATATAAAAGGCAAGGCAAAAGACAGAGGGAGCAGTTTTGAGTAGCAGTTTTGATGTTGGAGAGAAGGTCCCATTAGAAGAGAAGCGAGCTTTTCGCCTGATAGTCTACAGCTGACCTTGTGGAGGAAACAGAGGCGCTAAGCCTGGAGAGAAACACAGCCCCAGGAAGAGAGGAACCCAAGAAGCCTGAACCCTGGGAAATGTCAGCAGCTGTCTTGCTCCAACACGTAGCAATGGTCTTTGGTGAGGGAAGAAACTTATGCTTTATGGCCTGGTAACTGTGGACTTCTACCCCAAATAAATACCCTTTATAAAGACCAACCAATTTCTGGTATTTTGCATCAGCACCCCTTTGGCTGACTAATACAGAATTTGGTACCAAGGAGTGGGGAAGTGCTTCTTGTAATTACCGAAATGTTGGAACAGTTGTATAAATGGGTAGGGGGTATTTTTGAGGGGAATTGTGAAATGCTTGAAGGAAAAGGCCTAGATCGCTTTGAAGAAACTGTTGATAGCAATATGGACGCTAAAGAGACTTTTTATGATGCCTCAGAAGTAAATGATGAAACTATTATTGGAAACTGGAGGAAAGGCAATCCATGTTTTAAAGTTGCAGAGATCTTAGCAAGATTAATTCCTGGTGTTATATGGAAGACAGAATTTGGAACCAATTCTTGGTATACCAAGAATAATCGACCAACCGATTATTGGTATTTTGTATCAGCACCCCTTTGGCTGACTAATCACTTTGGGAGGAGAAGGAGTTTTAAAGGGAGAGGGTGGAATATATCAAGAGTTTGGTTTTGCTGCAAATATTCTCACTGTCCTGATTTTGTGATAATCAAGGTAGTTTTTCTCCCTAGGTCTGGTTTTTAGAATGCTGGTGATAAACTAAGCCTCATTTATATGACCATCCTGTATGGGAAATGACTGTAACTCTACTTATCTTTCATCAACCTTAAGAGATATAGCAGGGAGACGGATGTGGCTCAAATGGCTGGGCATCTGTCTCCCATATGAAGAGACCCGGGTTTGATCCCCAGGACCTCCCGGTAAAAATAAAAACTATAGAAAGCACACAGGCAACCAGGCCCCGCATGCGGGTGCACCGCCAAGCCCCAAGTCGGGTGAGCTCCCCGGGCCACACGTGTGGGTGCGCCGTCAGGCCCCATGAGCCACGCAGCAAGATGATGACGTAACAGGAGAGTGACACAAGGGAGAGCCAAGACGAGACATGCTGAAAAACCAGGAACTAAGGTGGCGCAGGCGGTGGGACGCCTCTCTCCCACATCGGAGGTTCTGAGGATCGAACCCCAGGGAAGACAGGAGGAAAAGGATGAGAAGAGAGGGCAGGAAATGGACACAGAGAGCTGCCCAGTGAATGGACACAAAAATAGCAGAAATGGGGGAGGGGTAAAAATGGATAAAAGTAAATAAGTAAATCCTTAAAAAAAAAAAAGAAGAGTTTGGTTTTGGATATGTTAAGTTTGATCTGTCTACTATCAAGTAGAGATGTCAAGTAAGCAGCTGGACACATGAGTCTAGAGTTCAGAAGAGGTCAGGACTAAAGACATAAGTTTGAAAGGTGCCAGCATAAAGATAGGATTTAGAGCCAAGATCCTGGATGAGATCACCAAAGGAACAGATTAAAAAAATAAAAAAAAATAAAAAAACACAACCCTGGCATTCCAACATTAAAATTTCCAATAATGAGTTCAGAAGAGAATGGTAGAATTAGAAAATCACCACTTTGTAATCCCTAATGAAATAACTGATTTGGGCAAAGATTATCAATAGACAAAAGGCTGATGGGGAACTGGATATTCACAGGACACAAAAGTATCCCCAAAATATTACTTCTCCATCATTAAGAGGGAAAAGTGGCTTTCTTTGTAAAACAAAGATGGGACTGTGACCACCTGAAACCACTGATCTTAGGATTACTAAAAGTAGGAAAATCAGACATCAGACATGTGCTTTCTGATATGATGCAATATGAAGTACAGTCTCACCTGTAAAGTACTCATGCCAAAAATATTGAACCTTAGTCTTATCAAGCCTTAAATTATAATTTAAGTGTAGCAGTTTGATATTGTTTATGAATTCCAAAAACAGATATTGGATTATGTTTGTGAACTGGTCTGTTCCTCTGGGAATATTACTTGATTGAGTTGTGATTAGGACTTTAGGATTGGGCCACGGCAGAGCAGAGAGTGGAGTTTTGAGCTGGAGCCCCAGGAAGTGAACACAAAGGAGAATAAGACAGAAAAGCAGACACATGAGAAAAGAGAGAAGGCTCCATTAGAAACAGCAGAGGCCCAAGGAAGAGAGACGAGCTATTCACCTGACAGTTTACAGCTGGCCTTGTGGAGCAAGCAGAGCAGCTGAGCCCGGAGAGAAATGAGCCCTGGGAGAGAGACGAGACTTATCCCAGCCTACAGCTGATATCGGAAGAAGCTGGAACCATGGAGCCTTATGGGGAAGAGGAAGCCTGAACCCTTGCAGATGTTGGCAGCCATCTTGCTCCAACACGTGGCAATAGACTTTGGTGAGGGAAGTAACTTATACTTTATGGTCTGATAACTGCAAGTTTCTACCCCAAATAAATACTCTTTATAAAACCCAACATATTTCTGATATTTTGCATCAGCACCCCTTTGGCTGACTAATACAGTAAGTTATAGGAACTAGGGGAACAAACTAATGGCATTACAAGGAAGCAATAAGGCTAATCAAAATCATTGGCATAGAAATGAAAGTGGGAGTAGGGAGAACTGTTCCAGATTCAAAAATTCTTAAAAAACATTAATAGCCAGACGCAAGCCAGACACAAAAGGACAAATACTGTATGAATGCATTACTATGAACCAAATATATTGTGCAATATATTGTTTGATTCACACACAAAAAAAAACAAAAAAACAAACAAAAAACAAAACAACAAAAATTTACATGTATCCATTACATTTAATTGAGAAATGTATATATTTATTCATCTGTGTTTACTTTTTAGTTTTTAATTGCTTATGTTTTCAATTATTAAATGTACAAGTAAAAAAAAAAAAAAAAACATTAACAACCAAATGTAGTGTGTGGACTTTGTTTGGATTCTGATTCAAACAGAACAACTGTAAAAAGACTTTTGAGACCATCAGAAAAATATGAATATGAACTGTGTATTAGATATGAAGTAATTTATTTTGTTAGTTGTGATACACGTATGTGGTTTTATAAGAATATGTTCTTTTTTTTAGAGATGCATACTGAAATATTCAAAGGTAAAATGCCATGATGTCTGGGATTTCTTTAAAATACCTTAGAAGAGGGGGACGGATGTGGCTCAAACGGTTGGGCATCCGTCTCCCATATGGAGAGACCTGGGTTCGTTCCCCGGGACCTCCCGATTAAAAAAAAATAATAATAAAATAAAATAAAATACCTTAGAAGAAAAAACGGTTGGGGATGTGAGGAAGAAAGAGCAGGCTAAGAAGCAGCAGCCAGTGAGGCAGAAGAAAATCAGGAGAGTGAGGGGTCCTAGAAGCCAAACGAACCAAGCATTTCAAAGAGAAGTGATCACCTGTGTCAAATGCTGCTGGGATGCCAAGGAAGATGAGGATTGAGAACTGACCATTGGATTTCGTGACACCAAAGTCATTGACCTTGACAAAAGCAGTTTGAACAGAGTGATATGGGTGAAAACCTTATCGGAGTGAGTTCAAGAGAAGCTGGGAGCAAAGAATTTGAAAATGACAATTGGAGACATCTCTTGGGGAATTTTGCTGTAAAGAGAAGAAAAGAAATGGAGCAACAACTGGAATGGAAAGAGGGTCTTTTTTCATGGGGGGAAGATTGAAGTCCCAATGGGTAAGAAGGGATGAGATATTTTGCACAAATGGAGGGTTGTGCCTTGGCTAGCCCCATGGAGAATTCATCCATAGTAACAGGACAGAAGGCAGAGAATACAGCTGGATACAATGCTGGTAGATGAGTTGATATGGGAGAGAGAGTGCATAGAAGCTCTCTTCTGATTGTTTCTATTATCCCAGTGAAATAGGAAGCAAGGTCACAAGCTCAGCAATATGAGGGAGGTGTTGAGAGTTTGAAATGCAAGAAGGTATGAAACAAGCAACTAACAGAATGGATGAGTGACAGCATTAGGGATGATAGGTAGCAGTGAGGGCCTATTTGATATTAGTGATTTTGGATTTCAAGTGAGACCAGTCAGCATGATTGTGTTTCTTAAGCCATGATCAGCTTCATGGGCCAGATTTTGACTTAGCAAAGTGTATTCATTTCCTATTGCTTTCTGTAACAAATTAACACAAACTTATTATCTTATAGTTCTGTAGGTTAGAAGTCCAACATAGATCTCACTGGGCTTCAGTCAAGGTGTCAGCAGGGTTGCATTCCTTTCTTGGGGTTCTATGGAAGAATTCATTTCCTTGCTTTTTCCAGTTTCTAGAGGCCACTGCATTCCTGGGCTTGTAGCCTGCTTCCTCCATCTTCAAAGCCAGCAATAATGTGTCAAGTCCTTCTCACATCACATCACTCTGACCTCTCTTCTACCTCCTTATTCTACTTTTAATACCGTTGTGATTATACTGGGTAATATCCGAATAATCCAGGATAATCTCTCTATTTTAAATTCAGCTGATAATCAACCTTAATTCTATCTGCACCTTCAACTCCTCTTTGCCATGGAAAGTAACGTATTCACAGATTCCAGGGATTATAGGATGTGTCCATCTTTGGAGGGCCATTATTCTGCTTGCCACATAAAGATTTTGGTTTTACCAAGCAAGTATAATGAAGTGAGAGAGAGAGAAAAAAAGTTAAATCTGTGTGTAAGGACATCTCCATAATGATTAACTCTGGACTTTAAGCTAGGTAAGGAAGAAAGCGAGGACATGAGAGGCGTGAGCAACAATGAAAAAGAGGTAGGACCAATAGCCTTTAGAGGTCCCAGTGATATTGAAGGATTTTTGGAATCAGGGTACTAGAGGGAATAAGGTTGAAATAGGAAAGTAGAATGCTTGAAACTGAGATAATGTAGGTATAATAAAGAGTCTAACTCTATTTTTGATATTTGACTGCTGACAGCTTTTAAGCCCCACTTCTTCCTCTTCTGCCCCACATCTGGGCAAGCTAATAAGAAAGCACAGGTGCTTCCTTCTTTGGTGCCAGCAGGAAGTTCAAACCATGCAAATCCCAGCCCACAGACAGGAACCCTCACCCTAGCACTACCTCCTAACTGCCATAAAAACCCTAAGCCTGTCCTTTTCCTCCTCTCTCAAGCCATTTTCAGACTAGGTTGGGAAGCCTGCCCTGCTCTGCCCAGAAGCCTCATTATGTGAGTAATAAACATTTTTATACCCTCTTGGCGTGTGTGTGGTGTCATCAGTCTCAACATCTGAAACAAATTTTGGGTTGAGGTCTGTCCTGTTTCTTTGGAGTGACCATGACAAGAGGGGTTGTATACATATGACAAGGTAGTGGAGGTAAGGAAAATGACAATATCAATGGAGGAAAGGAGATCAAGAAAGTAAGAGGTAAAAAAAAAAAAAAAAAGAAAGTAAGAGGTCAGGGTATCAGATAATCTGAATGTATACGGGAATTAACAATATTTATAACATAATTATGTTGGTATATTCTGAGGTCATATAGTATACTATTTCTTTAGCAGCTACTTAATATGCCAACAGAGATATAAGATTTTATTTAACAATTTCCCTATCAATAGATAGAGAGGTTATTTTGTTTCTTTTTTTATTGCCATCACTAGCAATACTACACTGAAATACACACACACATATACACACGAAGAGACACATATCTTTGCCAACTCATGTAAGTGTATTTGTAGGAAAAATACTACAATTCCTAGCTTCAAAAAGTATATTTCTGGGGAGCCGACATAGCTCAAGTGGTTGAGTGCCTGCTTCCCATGTACAAGGTCCTGGTTCAATCCCCAGTAACTCCTTTAAAAAAAAAAGTCTATTTCATGGAAGATGGCATCAGAGGAGCTCAGCAGGGCTCCACTCTCCTACAAAAACAATGGAGGAAGGGCAAAAGCTGTCCAAGAGAGCTGCTTTGGGGATCTGCAGACCAGAAGAGTGCCACATGCATCATCCAGAAGGAAGAGGTACAGAGAGACAAAGAGGCCAAAATGAAAACCGTGAGTGGGAAGCAGATGTGGCTCAAGCAGTTGAGAGCCCGCTTCCCACATGGGAGGTCCCAGGTTTGGTCCCCAATACCTCCTAAAAACAAACAACAAGCAAACAAACAAAAAAACCAACTCAGGGGAGCCTATGTGGCTCAGTGGTTGAGGGCTGGCTTCCCACATATGAGGTCCCAGGTTCAGTCCCCAGCCCTGGTACCTCAAAAAACAAAAACAAAAACAAAACAAAACAAAAAAACGTGAGTTACTCACCCCCACAGCTGAGAATGGCACCCATTTCCCACCCTCGAAGTGAACAGCCTTGGTAAAACCCATGGCTGACAGCAGCCAATTGAGAGGGGAATGGACATTTTCCAGCCTGGGAAGGTGCGGCGGAAGGCTGAGTGTAGTTTCTCTTCAGTGGGTTTGGACAGCAGGGTCCCACTTTGAATCACACCTCTAGCTGGCCCAGAAACAGCAGCAACTGGAGGTTGAGTGAGTCACCTCTGTGGAAAGGTTCACCAGGCTGGGAAAGTGAAAGAAGAAAAAAGCTTTTTGGAGGCTCGCATGTCCCTATCCCCAGGCCCCCTTGGATATGGTCTGTACTCCATTAGTGTATACTTGGCCCTGTCTTGATAACTTAAGCAGGGCAATTTTAAAGATTTAGAATAAGTTGATCCAAAAATCAAAGAACAGAGTGAAACAAAACCACTAGGCAAAAGAGAGAAATTGATCATCAGAGTAAATTCACCAACATAATCAGATGCCTAGACATCAGCAAAAAATTACAAGCCATACTAAGAAAGAGGAAGATATGGCCCAACCAAAGGAACAAATTAAAAATCCTGCTGAGGCACAGGATTTAAGATAACTCATCAATGATGTTCACACAAATCTCCTCAATCAAATTAAGGAGATGAAGGAAAACATAGCTAGAGATAAAGGATATTAAGAAGACACTGGGTGAGCATTAAGAAGAAATTGAAAGCTTACAAAGAAAAGTAAGATATTCTGGGAATTAAAGACACAACGGATGAGATTAAAAATACTTTAGAGTCTCTTCATATATATTTGAGTGTGTATCTCTAAATGATTAAAAGTTTTAAGTATATATAACCACAGTATAATGGTACCTTTTAAAGAATAGTTTTATTTTATAATATAATTTTTTTTTTTACCTATTAAAAAAAAATACTTTAGGGACAACCCTCATCCCAAAAAACAGAGTATCTACAACTGCAAGCAAAACAGTTCCTTCTATCTGCCCCATAGATCTAAGACCTCTCTCAATCTGAAGCAGGGGAGGCATCACCATCCCAAAATCCTCAAGGTTGAGGAATGAATAAACATAAGGGGGGAATGCAACCAGGGACAAAGTAAACTTACTAATATTGTGGTAATAGAAGAACATGTAACATTGATATAAAGATAGTGGTTATCAGAGGTTCTGAGGGAAAGGGGAGGGAATAATAGGTGGAACATAGGGCATTTTTTGGGCATTAGAATTAAGTGTAAACCACAATGTAACCTACAGACCTTGGTTAGTAGCAATGCTTCAATATTTATACATCAATTGCAACAAATGTACCACACAATTATTTAATAGGGGAAGATGTGGGAGGGGGAGAGGGTAGGTTATATGAGAATCCCTTATACTTTCGATGTAACTTTTCTATAATCTAAAACTTCTTTAAAATAAAGTTTATTATATTTTTAAAATGCATTAGAGGCATATAACAGCAGATTTGAAATGGCAGAAGAACAAATAAGTGAAATCGAGGACATAGCATTTAAACGTGAAAAGACAGGACAGGAAAAAGAATGGGAAAAAAAATGAACAGGGTTTCAGGGATTGAATGACAATGTAAAACACACAAACATACATGTTATGGTTGTCCCAGAAGAAGAGAACAGAAAAGGGGCAGAAAAAATATTTGAGGAAATAATGGCAGAAAATTTCCCAACCCTTATGAAAAACATAAATATCAATATGCAGGGAGGACAACAGACTCCAAACAAAATAAATTCAAATAAACCTACTCCAAGGACCTACTGTTCAGAATGTCAAATGCCAGAGATAAAGAGGGAATTCTGAAAGCAGCAAGAGAAAAGCAATTCATCACATACAAGGGACACTCAACAAGACTAAGTGCCAGTTTCTCATCAGAAACCATGGAGGCGAGAAGACAGTGGTATGATATATTTAAGATATTGAAAGAAAAAAAACTAGCAGTCAAGAATTCTTAATCCAGCAAAACTATCCTTCAAAAATGAGGGTGTCATATGAAATATGACTATGGGTACTATTGCATGTATAAGACTGTTTTTCTTTGAAACTGAACAAATATATGTTAACGTTACAAGCTGTTAATATCAGGCAAAAAGAAAAAAAAGTTAAGTGAAAGAAATCAGACAGGGAAGCAGAAGTGGCTCAAGTGGTTCAGCATCCGTCTACCATATGGGATGACCCGGGTTCAATCCCCAGAACCTCCTGGTGAAAAAAAAAAAAGAAGGCGAGCAGGCAAGCTGGACCCACGTGGACACATAGCAAGCTACGCAGCAAGATGAAGATGCAACAAAAGAGACACAGGGGAGAGTCAAGGTGAGACGCACCAGAAACCAGGAACTGAGGTGGCACAAGTGACAGGGTACCTCTCTCCCATATCAGAGATCCGTAGGATCAAATCCAGGTGAAGCCTGGAGGATAAAAATGAGAGAAGGCAAGAAACAAAACAAACACAGAAGATCACCCAGCAAATGGATACAGACAGCAAACGGGGGGAACTCATAGAACTGTACCAAAAAGAATAAACAATTACACACACACACAAAAAAAAAAAAAAATGTGGGAGATGTGGGAGGTGGGGTATATGGGAGTCCCTATATTTTTTTGTGTAACATTTATGTAATCTAAGTATCTTTTTTAAAAAAAATTTTTTTTTTAATTTTTTTGGGGAAAAAAAAAAAAGACAAAGAACTACATATTATATGATTCAGTTTATATAAAATGTAAATATAAATCAATTTATAAAGATGAAATTAGATTAGTGGTTATATAGGGCTGGGCAAGGACAGAGGGATTGAGAGGTGACTGCTAAGGGGTGTGGGGTTTTTCTTTTTAGAATTATACAATTGTTCTAAAATTTTTTGTGGTGATGAATGCACAACATTGTGATTATACTAAAAGCCACTGATTATAGACTTTGGAGAGATCTTATGGTACGTGACTGTATCTCAATAAAACTGCTTAAAAATAAATAAATAAATGTGTAAGAATAGCCAGACATAGCAACTATGTACAGCAAGGTAAGCATAGAAAGATTGAGAGGGGAAGAATTTTCTTGTTTGCTTTTTTATTTGTCTGTCTTTTGTTTATTATTATTATTGAAATAACAAAAATGCTCTAATAATGATTAAAGTGATGAATGCACAACTATGTGATTATACCAAATACCATTGATTGTACACTTTGGATGAACTGTATGCTTTATTAATATGTATCAGTAAAATTGATTTGTTTAAAAAAAAATTAATAAATAAATAAATAAG
Organism: Tolypeutes matacus; assembly: GCA_026826555.1. NCBI lineage: Eukaryota > Metazoa > Chordata > Mammalia > Cingulata > Chlamyphoridae > Tolypeutes > Tolypeutes matacus. The sequence continues at coordinate 567,600 of JAKSZT010054531.1, forward strand.
GAGTGGATGTAGTTCAAGTGGTTGAGTGCCTGCTTCCCATGTACAAGGTCCCAGGTTCGATCACTGGTACCTCCTAAAAACAAAACAAAAACAAACGAAAAGGGAAGCAGATGTGGCTCAACCACTGGGCGCCCGCCTACCACATGGGAGGTCCCGAGTTCGGGTCCCGGTGCCTTCTAAAAGAAGACAAGCAGACGCTGCCCCCACCGCAACAAGTAGATGCCACAAGCCAGCAGACGCCACAGCCCATGGGGAGCAGATGTGGCTCAGGTTGTTGGGCACTTGCCTTGCATGTGGGAGGTCCCAGGTTCAGGTCCCGGTGCCTCCTGGAGAAGGTAAGCAAACAATGAGCAGACAGACGAGAGAACCATCCAGGGAGGGGGGGATAAATAGAGTAAATAAATAAATCTTTAAAAAACAAAAACAAAAATAAACAATTCTCATTGGGGAGCAGATGTAGCTCAGTGGTTGAGCGCCTGATTCCCACATACGAGGTCCTGGTTTCAATCCCTAGTATCTCCTAAAATAAATAAATAAATGTGTTATAATAGCCAGAAATAGCACCTATGTACAGCAGGGGAAGCATAGAGAGATTGAGAGGTGATTATTAAGGGGTAGAGTTTTTTTTGTCTCGGTTTTTTGGTTTTTTTTTTTTTTTTTTAAAGATTTTATTTATTTATTCATTTATACCCCCCTTGCTGCTTGTGCTCACTGGGTCAGCCAACCACGCCGCGCGGGCGGGCCTGCCCTCACCAGGAGGCCCAGGAGCCGAACCCGGGGCCTCCCACATGGCAAACGGGAGCCCTACTGATTGAGCCACAGCCGCTTCCCGGTTTTTTGGTTTTTATTATTGGAATAATGAAAATGCTCTAATAACGATCGAAGTGATAAACGCACAACTATGTGATTATACCAAATACCATTGATTGTACACTTTGGATGAATGGTATGTATCAATAAAATTGATTTGTTAAATTCTTTTTAAAAATTGACTTAAAAAAAAAATTGGCCTTGACACTTGCTAGATGTGTCCTCTGCCCTACTCCCAGGAGAAGCCATCCCACATTTGGGTAGCTAGTACCCAGGACTGATTGGACTGATTTGCATTAGAGACCTTGGAGGGTTTAGGGAACAACAGAGTTTGGGCTGTAAGACTCTGTCTGGAACCCTGATGTTTGTTGTGATGGTGACTGACTCTTGGTTACAAATTGGTTTTTAACCCAAGAATTGTGACTATTTTTTTTTTAAAGCCAAACAATTTTGAGTTAGTTAGGAGTTAGAATAAATCCTAAGCCTGGGCTCCTCTGTTCTCAACCCTCCACACCCTTCTCCCTCTAAAGGGAAGCCAGAGGGAAAGGAGGATCTCAGCAAGCCTCCATCCAGCCTGCTTCCAAATGAAGTCTTGGGAGTAGGCTGAAGGTGAAGGGAGGAAGGCCAAAGGCCACACTCCCTTCTGAAAGGCAGCTTCAGCTCAGGTTCTAATTTCACCCTTTCCCTCTGGCCACTCCCTTAACCCCTTCTGATTGGAGGAGGATGTGGGAAGTAGTTTGGGAACTGGTTTGTCCACATGAAGGCCCCCTTGTTCCTTGGCACACCTTAAGGGCAAAGCCCCCTGCCCACACTGAGTAAGAAGTGGGCTTGGTCCAGCAGGGATACTAAGGGAACAAATCCCTTTCCTTCTAGGGAGAGATTACCCCCCACCATGTCCTTGAACAGGGGCTAGGAGCTCCCCACTCCCCTCCCTCTAACAGCAGGCTGTGTTGGTTTCAATTCCCATCCTTCCCACTGCAGCTAGGTGCTGTCTACCCTGTATCCTATCATGTGTCTGAGTGTATGTGGGGGGCGGGGGGCTCTGTACTAATTTCCATGGTTGGTGGCTTTTCCTTCCATGCATTACTCCCCCCACCCCCGCATGCCCAGGGGCCACCTGCCAGGCATTGCAGCATGCTGGGGTCATTGGGGAAGGGGTGGGGCTCACACTGTAGTCTTGAGATTTTTATTTTTGCATATGTAATCCATCCTGTACAGGTAGCTAACTTTGTAAACACTGACTATTCCTCCTGCCCCTATGGCTGCTGGGATAAATGAACTGCATCCCCAGTTGGTTTATTTAAAAAAAAAAAAAAAAGCTGGCCTGAGAGAATGTGGAATAATGGCTGATCACACATGCTACTAATTAAAAATGGGTATAGGAAGCGGATGTGGCTCAAGTGATTGAGCTCCCACCTAACACATGGGAGGACCCAGGTTTGGTTCCCAGTGCCTCCTAAAGAAGATGAGCAAGACAGCAAGTTGACGCAACAAGATGATGCAACAAGAGATACAAGGAAGAAAACATAATGAGAGACACAACAAAGCAGGGAGCAGAAGTGGCTCAAGTGATTAGGCGCCTCCTCCCATATGAGAGGTCCCAGGTTCGGTTCCCAGTGTCCCCTAAAAAAAGAAGACGGGCACACAACAAATAGACACAGTGAAGGCAAACAACAAGGGGGGTGAGGAGAAATAAATAAATAAAATAAATCTTTTTTAAAAATCCATTTTTAAAAATGGGTATGATTTTTAAGTAGTTTTACTGAGATATATTCACATACCATACAATCCATCCAAAGTGTACAATCAGGGAAGCAGCTGTGGCTCAATCAGTAGGGCTCCCGTTTACCATATGGGAGGCCCCGGGTTCGGTTCCCAGGGCCTCCTGGTGAAGGCAGGCCCGCCCGCACGGCGTGGTTCGGTTCCCGGGGCCTCCTGGTGAAGGCAAGCCCGCCCGCATGGCGTGGTTAGCTGACCCAGCGAGCACAAGCAGCAAGGGGGAGATAAATGAATAAATAAATAAAACCTTTAAAAAAAAAAAAAAAAAAAAAAACAAAGTGTACAATCAATGGTTTTTAGTATAGTCAGTGTTGTGCATTCATCACAAAAAAATTTTTAGAACAATTTCATTACTCAAAAAAAATTAAAAAAAAAAACTCCACATACCTTAGCAGTCATCTCTCAATCCCTCTATCTTTCCCCAGCCCTATATAACCACAAATCTAATTTCATATCTATAAATTGATTTATATTTACATTTTATATAAACTGAGTCATACAATATGTAGTACTTTGTGCCTGGTTTCTTTCACTTAGCATGTTTGGGGGGGGGGGGTTTGCCTGATATTAACAGCTTGTAACAGACATTTGTTCAGTTTCAAAGAAAAAGTCTTATATATGCAATATTACCCATATTCATATTTCTTTTTTTTTTTTTTTTAAGATTTATTTATTTATTTCCTTTTATCCATTTTTACCACCCTCCCCCCCGTTTTTACTGGGGTTTTTTTGTTTTTTGTGTGAATGTGTCCATTCGCTGGGCAATTCTCTGTGTCTGCTTCTTGCCCTCTCTTCTCATCCTTCTCCTCCTGTCTTCACCAGGATTCGATCCTGGGAAACTCCAATGTGGGAGAGAGGTGTCCTACCACGTGCGCCACCTTAGTTCCTGGTTTTTCATCGCGTCTCGTCTTGGCTCTCCCTTGTGTCGCTTTCCTGTTATGCCATCATCTTGCTGCATGGCTCAGCAGGGCCTGGCGGCGCACCCACGCGTGGGGCCTGGTGGCGCACCCACTCACAGGGCCTGGCAGCACACGCACTCCCCACACGCCTTCTATATTTTTCTTTATTTTTACCAGGAGGACCCGGGAATCGAACCCAGGTCCCTCCATATGGGAGACAGACACCCAAACATTTGAGCCACATCTGCCCCCCATATTCATATTTCACATGAGGTTTTACTATGCTATACAGTCCCATGTTACATTTTTAAGCTTTCCTTCTAGTAATATACATGACCTTAGACTTTCCCTTTCAACCAGTATCATACCCATATAATAGCACTGCTAGTTACAAACACTATGATGTGCTTTTTTATTATTATTATTATTCATTTATCCCCCCCTTGCTGCTTGCACTCGCCGGGCCAGCCAACCATGCCATGTGGGCAGGCCCGCCCCCACCAGGAGGCCCCGGGAACCGAACCCGGGGCCCCCCACATGGTAAACGGGAGCCCCACTGATTGAGCCACAGCCACCTCCCTATGATGTGCTTTTATTCTCTTTTTCTTTTTTCTTCTTTTTTGAGGTACCAGGGCCAGGGATTGAACCCAGGACCCCGTATGTGGGAAGCTACACTCAACCACTGAGCTACACTGACTCCCCATATGATGTGCTTTATATTTTATTACTTTATTTATTTTTTATGGGTTATGGCTTTTTTTAAGATTTATTTTTATTTATTTACCCCCCCCCCCCGCTGCTTGTGCTCGCTGTGTCCATTAGCTATGCGTTTTTCTGTGTCTGCTTGTCTCCCTTTGTTGCATCATCTTGCTGTGCCAGCTTACCACGCCGCGTTGGCTGTCAGCTCACCGTGCCGCGCAGGTATGGCTTTCTTTTTTTTTTGATTTTTTTTTTATTTATTTATTCATTTATCCCCCCCTTGCTGCTTGTGCTCGCTGGGTCAGCTAACCACGCCGTGCAGGCGGGCTTGCCTCCACCAGGAGGCCCCGGGAACCAAACCCGGGGCCTCCCATATGGTAAACGGGAGCCCTACTGATTGAGCCACAGCCGCTTCCCAGGTATGGCTTTCTTAAACAGCAATTTTATATGTACATTCCCTGAGACCTAGCAGTCCCGAATCCAGGAGGTCTGTACTCAAGAAAAAGTATACAAAAATTCACACAAAGGCAAATCAGTAAAACAAATTAATGGCAAAAAAAGAATAATCTAAATGCCCATCACAAGGGAAATAGTTACATAAATTATGGTACATTCATATAATTGAATACTAAAAAATACTTAAATTTTTTAAAATGAGGTAGATCTATATAAATAACTGACTTGAAAAGATGTCTACACTATATTGTTAGATGAAAAAGCAAAACACCAAGCATAATACATTCCCATTTTTTTAAAAGAGGCATGATTGTATACATGTATGTACATAGAAAAACATGGATGAATACACACCAAAATGTTTGCAAAAACCTTGGATTAGGCAATGGTTTCTTAGATATGACACTAAAAGCACAAGCAACCAAAGGAAAAAATAGATAAATTGGACTTCATCAAAATTAAAAGTTTTGGGGCTTCAAAGGATGCCATCAAGTAAGAACACAACTAACTGAATGGAAGAAAATATTTGAAAATCATATATCAGATAAGGAACTTATAGCTAGAATGTATAAGGAAACTCTTATAACTCAACAATAAATAGGCAAATAACTCAATTTTAAAATGAGCAAAGGATCTGAATAGACATTTATCCAAAGAAGGCAGACAAATGGCCAAAAAGCACATAAAAAGATGCTCAACATCATTAGCCATTAGGGAAATGCAAATCAAAATCATAATGAGATACTATTTCATATAATCAAAAAGACAAATAATAACAAGTGTTGGCAAGGATGTGGAGAAATCAGGAATCTCACACACTGTTGGTGGGAATGCAAAATGGTGCAACCACTTTGGAAGAGTCTGGCAGTTCCTCAAAAAGTTAAGCATAGAGTTACCATACGATCTAACAATTCCATGCCTAGATACATACCTAGAGAAATGAAAACAATATCCAGGAAAAAAATCTGTACACAAAGTTTCCATAGCAGCATTGCTTACAATAGCCAAAAATATAGAAACAACTCAAATATCCATCAACTGGTGAAGAGATAAATAAAATGTGGTATAGACATATGATAGAATAATATTTGGCAATGAAAAGGAGCAAAGTATTGATACATGCTGTAACATGGATGAACCTTGAAAACATACTCAGAGAAGCCATTCACAAAGGATCACTTATTGTATGATTCCATTTATATGAAATGTCCAAAACAGGCAAATCCATAGAGACAGAAAGTAGATTAATGGATGCCTAGGGCTGGGAGGGTGGTGAGGAGGTTGGGGGTGATGGCTAAGGTATGCAGGATTTCTTTTGGGGTAATAAAAATGTTCTAAAATTGATCGTGTTGATGGATACAGAACTTGATCAATATACTAAAAGCCATTGAATTGTACACTATAAATGGACTGTGTGGTATGTGAATTATATTTCAATAAAGCTGCTACAAAAAAGAAAGAGAAAGAGAAGGAGAGTGTGTACAACAGAAAGGGGGAGAGAACACAACCGACCTAGCAAGCTACAAAGAGAACAAGTGAGCAAGAGCCACAGAGAGAGAACAGGAAGAGAGACAGAAAGCGAGTATAAGAGAACATGTTATAGATAGAGTGAATGTGAAAAACAGAGACAGTGAATGTATGACAGAGAAGTGTACATGTGTTACAAAGGCAGAGAAAAGGTGATGGAGATCATGACAGAGAATTGGCAGACAAAGAGTGGGTGACAAAAGAGACAGTGAGCAGCGGAGAGAGAGGGTAGGTGATAAAGCAAGTGAGTGGGCGGGCGGACAAAAGAGAAAGTAAGAGAGCAAATGGACAACAGATGCAGTGAGCACAGGAGAGAGAGAAAGTGGTAACATAGAGGGTAGACAGAGAGTGGGTGGTATGTTGAAGAGAGAGAAAGAGTGGATGGCACAAAGAGAGGTAGAGAGAATGAGCAAAAGAGAAGGTGGGTAACAGAGAGGGTGAGAAAGAGAAAGGGATGGCAACAAAGAAAAAGAGTGGGCAACAGAGAGAGGGTAGTTGACAGAGGGAGCAAAAGGGAAGGTGATAGAAGGTAGGCAATTGAGAGAGCAACTGGGTGACAAAGAGAGAAAGGGTAGGTGACAGAATGAGGAAGTAGGCAAGAGAGAGGGGGAAAGAAAGACATGGCAAGCAAGTGGGAGACAAAGAGAGAAAGTGGATGACCTAGGGTGGGTGACAGCAAGAGAGAGTGGATAGATGCAAGCAAGTGGGTGACAGGGATAGAGAGCAACAGAGAGAGACGGTAGGTCACATAAAAAGAGAGAGAGGGTGGGGGACAGAGGGAGAGAGAAGGCGGGTGACTCTGCTAGTTATCAATTAATTGCCACTCAGTTCCAAATGCATCTCTCAATATCTGCTCCGCTATAATAGACAGGATTCCTTTAAAAATCTCTCAATACTCTCACAATGTTAAGCTTTCTCAGTAGAGGGCACTGGAGGGACACTATGGGAGAAAGGGGATTCCTGAAGTTTCTGGCTGTTGCATAGTAGGTCAGCAGTGTGGGTGTGAGGACCTCCAGTGGAGCTCTGCCCCAGGCAGCCATCTGAAAATGCAGTCCCCTCACTGACCTAGCTGGAGGAAAACCTGCTTGCAGCCCTCTCTACGTGAAAACCAAGCACTCAAAGGCCTCCTGCCTGCTCCCGTACCCCAATTCCCTCTATAGGACCCATCCCCTCTGCACGTCCTCACCACTGCCAATGGCCTACTCCCCTCCTACACTCCATTGGGTAGCTTCCTGCTTGCCCAATGATGCAGACTAGCGCCGGCATGGGCCAAGCAGCAAACGTTGCTATCCAATGGGCCGAACTACCCCTTCTCCAAGAGGTCTGAACCCCAGCCTTGGGAAGAGGGCCCACTTCCAAATTTGTCCTTCTTTGGCACGCTCCCTTAGCCCTAAGTATCATATAGAGTTTTCTTATACCTTCTAGTCACCCATTTATTAGATTGATAATTCTTTATGTTAAACTTCCACTATTTAACACACTGTGTGGTTTCTATCTCCTGACTGGACCCAGAATAATACAGTAACACAGTAACAGAGAGAAAAAGAGGGTATATGACAGACAGAAAGAATGGGTGACCAAAAAAAAGCCGTGGGTGACAGGAAAACAGGCAACAGAAAGAGAATAGGTGACAGAGAAAGACTGTGGGTAACGAAGAAAGGGGGAGGAGAAAAGAGCAAGTGAGAGAATAGTGTGAGCAGGTGGGTGACAGAGGGAAGGGGTGTTGGGCGACAGAGAGATAGATACAATAGGTGACCGAGAGAGAGAGAGAGAGAGAGAGAATTGGCAATGTTAGAGAGAGAATGAGTGCCACCAGGGACAGCAAGTGAGCAACAGAGAGCAAAGGTGGGTGACAGAGAAAGATAATGGGCCAACAGAGAGAGACAACTGATGAGAAAGAAAGAGCAACAGAGAGTGTTAATGGGCATCAGAGTGAGAGGGTAGGTAATACAAAGAGAGGGTAGGGTGAGTATGAATGACACTCTACAGAATGTGTGATGGAGAGTGAAGGTGTATGATAAAGGAAACGTGTGCAGAGTGTGTGACAGGAGTTTCAGAGTTCTTTCAGTGTGCCTGCAGGGGAGAGACAAGAGACAGGGAGGGGAGGGATAGGGACAGAAAAGGGGCAGGGGGAGGGAGAAAGACAGAGATTGGGTGAGAAAGAGTAGGATTGTGCCAAAGAGCAGAATTATGAGCAATAGAGAAGGAAATACTTTGGGGGCGGGGGAGAGTGAATATTGTGTGAGAAATAGGGAGATTGAGGAAGAATAGGAGAAACAGAGATGAGTGGTCATGAGAGATGGGAAGGCAATGAAAGGGGAATCGTGAAAGGGAGAAAAGTAGAGATTTTGAGAGTGGAAGGTGATGACTGTGAGAAGAGGGGTGATTGTTGGGAGAAGTGTATGAGAGATTGAGAATGTTCAGGAGAGAGCACAGGAAGCAAGAGAAAGCTACAGGTGTTGATGTGAGAGAGGCAGTGTTGGGCAATCAGTGCAAGCTGAGAGAAGTCCATTTGCTTGCTTAGGGAATGGGAAAGGAACTAAAGGTTCTAAGCCCCATTTTCCCTCTTCTCCAGATAAGAAAATGGAGGCTCAGAATAGTCAAGTGATTTGTTTGAGGTCACCTAGCTAGCAAGTGGCAGAGCCACAATTTGAACCTCAAATGGCCCAATGTTCTGCCCCCCTGTTTTCCCCAAGTCTTCCTTAAGGAAGTCATGTAACTAGTCCAAATATGTGCTTTTTCTGCTCTGTAAGACCTTTTGGTATCAAGGGGACACATTTTAACAGCCTTAAAACATTCCTTTTTGGAGAAGGGAGACAGAACTAGTCAACTATCCAATTCATTTCTTGATACATTAATAAGGGGGTTGAGCTCTAATCTCTTAGCAAGCCAGCATCCATGAAATTAGCAAGCAGTGCCCACCAAGATTATTTTGGTGCCTAATTAAACTCTTAGCATACTGACAACTACCTTCATAGTGTCAATACCAAGCTGGCAGTCTTTATACCAGCAACCACATATGTTCTGTTAAGGAAAGAACACAGGCTTTGACAGCAGACAGAACAAGGCTGGAATCTTCATTCTGCTCACAGCCCCATTGAGTGCCAAGTGATACAGAAGTTTAGAGGGCCTGAGAGTGAGAAGAGGTATAGGTTTTGCAGCGAGATATCTGGTGATGTTCAGGAAAACAGGCTCTGTGGAGGCAGTAAGGTGTAGTGGGTAAGAGTACAGGCTACCCTGGGCTTCACCATAGGCAACCACTTTTTTCTTTCTCCAGCTCCTTTTTGAGCAACTTACAACATACCAAGGTACTGTTAGGTCCCCAGGCCCTAGTCTAGACTAGAACAGTCTCTTAATTGCTCTCCCAGCCCCCAGTCAATCCTCCCTTGGCAGCCAATAATCCATTTAGAAAGCAGATCTGACAGTATCATTCTCCAATTAAAACCCTTGAGAGTACTTGTCCACAAAAGAATAGGTTATAATCCTCTTAGGCCAGCATATAAATTTCTCCTCTCCAATTTGAGACCTCCCCTTCTCTATACTTGACTTTCTAGCAATACCACGCTACAGATCCCTGAAGGCACCAGGACCCTCAGGAACTTTGCCATATACAGTACCCTTGGGCAGAAATGCTGATCCCCACACCACAATGCCTCCCCCCTTGGCCACCTACTAAATGCTTACTCATTTTTTAACGCATAGCTCAAATGTTTCCTCCTCTGTGAGGCCTATTCTTCGCTCACCGACCCATACGTAACCCTGCAGTCGGCCATTCCCTCCTTTGTGCCAACACTACGCCCTGTATATTATACCTCCTACAGCGCTTAACAAAACGTTATAGCAATTATTAGACTACTATCCTTTTTCCACTACTAGATTATAAGGAATTTGGGGGCAGGGACCGTGTTTTCCTCCTCTCTGTATCCCCTAAGCTTAGGGCTTGGTAGACCGGAAATACTCTAGAAGGGCTTGATCAATTGAAGAGAGTCCGGGTCTTAAGAAGCTCATACCGGAGGGCTATTTGAGCAACAAACAAAAAAGGTTGCGGGGGGGGGGGCATCGGGGGTTTCCCTGGCCTTTAGAAATCTGGTCAAGGTCCGAGCTGATTCCCACGTCCTACTCCGAGGAGAGCGCGAACGCACGTCTCAAAAGGCAGTTTGGGCCCTGGGAGGGTCCAAGGGCCACTCCCAATCCCCGAGCTCGCCCGACGGCCCACGCATACCTCAGGTAATCGGCAGCCTGCTCTGGGCTCAAGGCCTCCGCTTCCGCAAAGCCCCTGAACGCCTCCATGACCCTCGGCCTGGGTTCCAGGTTTCGCGGGCCGGGTTTGAATTTCGCTCCCTTCCGCCCTGCCCATGCGCGGTGCTCGTAGGGAGCGGGGCCAACCGACGCCCTCGCCGCCGACCAATCCGCGTCTCCGCGCGCCGGCGCCACGGCCTGTACCCCGCCCACGAGGTCGTGCGCCTGCGCCTTCCCGCGCCGGAGCTAGGAGGCGGTCACGACCCGCGCAGGGCGGGTTGGGATGGATAGTCTAATTGTTGCTTGCCTATCCAGTCCCATCCCAACTAAACCATGCTGCGATGCTCTGGAGAATTCCTGTGTGCGCGTGCGCGCACCTGATATGGTCTCATATTAGTAGTCCCTAGAGAACGCTCCCACCGCCTGCGCCCCCCAGTGCTCAGACATAGCCTCCCTTCCCTGTTCGCCGAGACTTGGCAGTGAGCATGCTTTGAATTCAAATAACCTGGGAGGCATGATCCCCATGGCTTAAACACACATCGAAGAAGGGTTTTCAAGGACAAAGCCAAAGCTCTCATTTAAGAAATAGTGCTGTGGTATAAGGTCACCATTTCTTCAGAAGGTCCGACTGAAACTGTCACATTTTCAAAGGCAGAGCTCGGGGCTTAGGGAAATGTGACCATTGCGTTTAAGTGGCTTGCTCTCGGACGCAGCTAAATAGCAGGTAGTGGGCTAACAAAAACTCCTTATTGTGTGCCGGTAAGAACACAGACTTTGGGATTCCTCGAGCACTAATTAGCATTCCGTATTTGAAACTCACCTATTGACCCAGATATATACCATATGTCCAGAGGATTTTAAGCTTTTCGTTAAAATTCATAGGCTGTTAGAAGTTAAAAAGGGATCTTAGAGAATATAAGTTGTTTTCCTGTTTTATATGACTTTGCCATGTTTATATGGCTTTAAGCCCTCTTGAGAGTTTTTAGTATACTACTATCTCCTTTTTTTCAGACCTGGCAACTGAGGCTCAGAGAGATAAATTGACTTGCCTAAGGTACCAGAGCTGGGAAATGGCAGAGCCAGAACTCATACAAGGGCTGTATGGATACAAATCAGTGCTCCTTCAATGTGTCATACTGCCTATTGCTGAAAAGAAGAGGGGAGTGGCCGGAAATGAGGTTGACAAGGTAATTGGAGGCCAGTTTGTGAAGGAGCTTGTTTACCCTGCTGAAGTGTCTGATCACATCTTTTCCAGGAGGCAGGTTTGGACTGGGGTGGACTCAGTGTCTGGTACCCTAGGTACCAAAAGGATGAGTGTGGTGAGAAGACAGGCTGCTGGGGAGAATTCCAAAGAAAAGAAAAGTGGGAGCACAAAATCTTTATCTTAAGCCTAGAGAAGACCATCTCTAGTTGTGTTTTGGCTCAGGGTCACCATCATCACTCATATCCTTGGAACTCTTGAGACCTGGAGATGAAGCAAAGCAGGCAGGCCCCTGATTTCTGTTGTAGGCAACTGCCGCTCTGTGGGCTCTGGAAAAAAATAAGGGGAACTCCCTCAGGATGGGGCCTGCCTACCGCTTCCCCGCTTCCCTGCTTCCCTACTTCCCAGCTTCCCAGCTGGTGGTGATCCCCAAAGGCCCTGCTCACTAGGAAGAACCAACTCTCTCACTGGCCAAGGAGATTTTCTCAGCCCCATGATCACAGAGCCACAGGGCTTTTTCCCTTCTTTATTTTATTTTTTAACAAATCAATTTTATTGATACTTATTAATAAAACATACAATTCACCCAAAGTGTACAATCAGTGGTATAATCACATAGTTGTGCATGCATCACTTCAATCATTCTTAGAGCATTTTCATTATTTCAAAATTAATAATAATAATAAAAAGCAGACATACAGGGACAACCAGCAAGATGGCAGCAGAGTAAGGAGCTCCAAGAGTAGGCTTGTGCTACAGGGCAGTTAGTAATCACCCAGAGCTATCTAAAGCACCTGTTTGGTGGCTCCAGGAGACCAAAAGAGCATCCTGCAACATCCTTGAAAGAATGGAAGGAGGAGATTTCCCATCTACAGAGAAGATTTGTAAGTAGAGCACTTCACATCAGGAGGCTAGTGCCAATACTCCATTGGCAGTGTAAGCCACCTCAGGAACTATTCCATGGCTGGAATTGGAAGCTCCATTTCCCAAAAATGGGGGAGGAAGACACGGTTGGGCACCAAATTCAACTACTGATTAGTAAATTCAGCTGGCCAAGGTATAATCCTAAGAACAGCTAAAGTTTGAACTTGTCCAAGCCAAAAGGAGGCCAGTAGCTGCCATTTTGACTCTGCCCTCGGCATGAGGGAAAGTGCGGCTGACTGAAAATCACAGTGAAGGTAGGGACCGGGTTCTTTCCAACAAGATGGGACTGCAGCCCTAGCCTAGGCTTCAGCCCCACCTCTAGCAGTGGAGGAAGCTGGCGGGCCCTGCACCATCCTCTCCAGGTACCTGCAGGTCACACTGCAGAGGCCAGTGATCATCCTACTCTGCAGCGCAAGCCGCCTCAGGAGCTACTCTGTGGCTGGAGTTGGAAGCTCCATTTCCCAAAAATGGAGGAGGAAGACACAGTTGACCACTGAATTCAGCTACTGATCAGTAAATTCAGCTGGCTAAAGTATAACCCTAAGAACAGCTAAAGTTTGAACCTGTCCAAGTCGGAAAGAGGCCGGTAGCTGCCATTTTGAATCTGCCCCCGGCATGAGGGGAAGTGCGGCTGACTGAAAATCACAATGAAGGTAGGGACCAGCTTCTTTCCACCAAGATGGGACTGCAGCCCTAGCCTTAGCTTCAGCCCCACCTCTGGTAGGGAGGAAGCTGGCGGGGCCTGCACCAGCCTCTCTGGGTAACTGCAGGTACATTTGACCTGCACAGACTGAATAGTTGGAAGTCTACCTGAGCAACTGTGGTCATTGTGGACCCGCAGAGCATAGATTGCTGCCTACACCTGCAGCTCCATCCTCACTCCAGGCAGGGGAGTAAGGGGCATGAAGCTTCAACAGTCTGTCCGGGCAACTCTAGATGGTCTTGGACTGCATGACTTGGATTATTACACATGGCTGTGGCTCTGTCCCTACCCTTGGCAAAGGAGAAAGGTGGGAAAAGCTTCATCAGTCCCCATGGCAATGTGGGCAGCTTGAGCCTCCATAGCTTACAGCACCAACTACATCCTTGGCTTCTGCTACACAACCAGTAAGAGAGAAAGGGCAAGAAAGCCCTAAACAAAAGAGAGAAAGAGTATCCAAAATAAATACATCTAGTAAGCCAGATGCCAAGGCACCAACAGAAAACTACAATCCATACCAAGAAACAGGAAGATATGGTCCAGTCAAAGGAACAAGATAAGCCTCCAGATGACATAAAGGAATTTTTTTTTTTTTAAGATTTTATTTATTTATTCATTTATCCCCCCCTTGCTGCTTGTGCTCGCTGGGTCAGCTAACTGCGCCGTGTGGGCGGGCTTGCCTTCACCAGGAGGCCCCGGGAACCGAACCCGGGGCCTCCCATATGGTAAACGGGAGCCCTACTGATTGAGCCACAGCCGCTTCCCGACATAAAGGAATTGAGACAACTAATCATAGATGTTCAAACAAATCTTAGTACATTCAATGAGATGGCTAAAAAGATTAAGGATATTAAGAAGACATTGGAGGGGGGCAGATATGGCTCAAATGGTTGGGCATCCGTCTGCCATATGGAGGGACCTGGGTTCGATCCCCGGGACCTCCCGGTAAAATAAAAAAATAAAAATAAAAAATAAATAAAAATAAAAAAAAGAAGACATTGGATGAGCACAAGGAAGGATTTGAAAGCATACATAGAAAAATAGCAGATCTTACAGGAATGAAAGGCACAATAAATGAAATTAAAAATACACTGGAGGGAAGCGGCTGTGGCTCAATCAGTAGGGCTCCCGTTTACCATATGGGAGGCCCCGGGTTCGGTTCCCGGGGCCTCCTGGTGAAGGCAAGCCCGCCCACATGGCGCGGTTAGCTGACCCAGCGAGCACAAGCAGCAAGGGGGGAATAAATGAATAAATAAATAAAATCTTAAAAAAAAAAAATACACTGGAGTCATATAACAGCAGATTTGAGGAGGCAGAAGAAAGGATTGGTGAGCCTGAAAACATGGCCTCTGAAAGCAAACATACAAAAGAACAGATGAAGAAAAGAATGGGAAAAATTGAACAAGGTCTCAGGGAACTGAATAACAGCAAGAGACATGCAAACATACATGCCACGGGTGTCACAGAAGGAGAAAAGAAGGGAGAAGAGGCAGAAGGAATATTTGAAGAAATAATGGTAGAAAATTTTCCAACCCTATTGAAGGACATAGATATCTGTGTCCAAGAAGTACAACATACGCCCATCCAAATAAATTTGAATAAATCAACTCTGAGACACATAGTAATAAGAATGTCAAATGCCAAAGACAAAGAGAGAATACTGAGAGTAGCAAGAGAAAAGCTATGTATATCATATAAGGGTTACCCAATAACATTAAGTGCCATTTTCTCATCAGAAACCATGGAGGCAAGAAAGCAGTGGTATGATATATTTAAGATACTGCAAGAGAAAAACTTCCAGCCAAGAATCTTCTATCTGGCAAGATTGTCTTTCAAAAATAAAGGCAAGGGAAGCGGATGTAGCTCAAGTGGTTGGGCTCCCGTTTACCATATGGGAGGCCCTGGGTTCGATTCCCGGGGCCTCCTGATGAAGGCCAGCCGGCCCACGTGGCGTGGTGAGCTAACACCCCACACGGCACAGTAAGCTGGTGCAGCAAGATGACACAACAAGGGAGACAAGCAGACACAGAAAAACACACAGCGAGCACAAGCAGCAAGGGGGGATAAATAAATAAATAAAATAAATCTTTAAAAAAAAAAAAAAAAAGAAAATGAAGGCAAATTTAGAATATTCAAAGATAACCAGAAACTGGGGGAGTTTATAACAAAGAGACTGACCTTGCAGGAAATAATAAAGGGTGTGCTACAGCCTGAAAAGAAAAGACAGGAGAAAGAGGCTTGGAAGAGAGTCTAAAAATGAAGTAAAAGTAACTAAAAGTCTCAAGAGTGGTGAAAATAAAATATTACAGGTAAAACCCTAAGGTCAAAACGGGTGAAACAAGAACTACCTTTACAGTAATAACATTGAATGTTAATGGATTAAACTCCTGAATCAAAAGACACAGAATGGAGGAATGGATAAGAAAATATGAGCCATCTATTGCTGTCTGCAAGAGACTCACCTTAGACCCAAGGACACCAATAGAGTCAAAGTGAAAGACTGGAAAAAGATATTCCACGCATGCAATAATCGAATTAATTAATTAATTTTTTAAAAGGCCAGAGTAGCTATACTTATATCAGATGAAATAGACTTTAAAAGACCCTAGTAATGTGCAATCCGAGGAGGAAGTCAGGGAAAACAATTCCATTTACAATAGCAACTAGAAGAATCAAATAGGAATAAACTTAACCAAGGATGTAAAGCACTTGTATACAGAAAACTACAATGCATTGTTAAAAGAAACCAAAAAAGACCTAAATAATTGGAAGAGCATTCCATGCTCATGGATTGGAAGACTAAATATCATTAAGATGTCAATTCTACCCAAATTGATATACATTCAATGTAATCCCAATAAAAATTCCACCAGGGTTTTTTAAACAAATGGAAAATACAATTATCAAATTTATTTGGAAGGGTAAGGGGTCCCAAATAGCCAGAAATACCCTAAAAAGGAAAAGCAAAGTTGGAGGACTCTCACTTCCAGATGTTAAATCATATTGCCTAGCTACAGTGGTAAAAACAGCATAGGGAAGCGGCTGTGGCTCAATCAGTGGGGGCTTCCTGGTGAAGGCAAGCCCGCCCGCACGGCGTGGTTAGCTGACCCAGTGAGCACAAGCAGCAAGGGGGGGATAAATGAATAAATAAATAAAATCTTAAAAAAAAAAAAAAAAAAAAAAAAAAACAGCATGGTACTGGAATAAAGACAGACACATAGACCAGTGGAACCAAATTGATAGTTCAGAAACAGACCCTCATATCTATGGTCAGATGATTTTTGACAAGCCTGTCAAACCCACCCAGCTTGGACAGAACAGTCCATTCAACAAATGGTGCTGGGAGAACTGGATATCCATAGCCAAAAGCAAGAGGACCTCTATCTCACACCTTATACAAAAATTAACTCAAAATGGATCAAAGACCTAAATATAAAAGTAAGAACCATAAAGCTTTTAGAAGAAAATGTAGGAAAATATCTGCAAGACTTGGTGGTAGGTAGTGGATTCTTAAAGGAGTAAGAGGAGGGCTGAGATGGACTGCTGATGCTTAATGTATGTAGAAGTTTTAATTAACTTTACTGTAAAAGTGTAGAAATGTATAGAGTTGATGGTAACATATTGTAGTGAGTAACAGCTGGTTTATAAATGGGAATGTGGCTGGAAAGGGTAGTCTAGGGATGTAAATGTCAATTGAAAGAAAGCTAGAGAATAATAACATAGTGAACCCAGAGGTGGATGAGAATTGTGATTGATGGTACAGATGCAAGAGTGTGCTTTGTGAGCTAGAGCAGATGTACCTCACTATTGCAGGGTGGTGGGAATGTGGAGAAGTGTGGGAAAAATACAGCTGGAGTGACTTATGTACTATGGTTAACAGCAATACTGTAATATTCATGCATCTATACTGTAGCCGTTTGGCAATTTGATATAATTATGAATTCCAAAAATATAATTGGATCATGCTTGTAAACTGATCTGTTAATCTGAGCATGATTAAGTTATGATTAGGGCGTTGACTGGGCCACGTCAGTAGGGCGTTGAGCCCCACCCCTTGGTGGGTGGGGAATCAAATATGAAAGGCATGGCAAGAACAGAGGTGAAGCAGTTTTTGAGAAGCAGTTTTGATGTTGGAGTTTTGATGTTGGAGAGAAGGCCCTAGAAGAAGAGAAGTGAGCAGTTCGCCTGATAGTCTACAGCTGACCTTGTGGAGGAACCAGAGGTACTAAGCCCGGAAAGAAATGCAGCCCCGAGAAGAGAGGAACCCAGGAAGCCTGAACCCTGGCAAACGTCGGCAGCTGTCTTGCTCCAACATGTGGCAATGGACCTTGGTGAGAGAAGAAACTTAACGCTTTATGGCCTGCTATCTGTGGACTTCTACCCCAAATAAATGCCCTTTATAAAGACCAACCCATTTCTGGTATTTCACATTAGCACCCCTTTGGCTGACTAATACATATACCAAAGTTGTACTGTGTTGATAATGGGGAAGTATGGGAAAAGTGTGCCAAATGTACGCTATGGACCATGGTTAATGGTAATAGTTTGATGATTATCTCATAATCTGTAATAAATGTTACACCATGGTGTGGTGTGTTGATGAAGGAGTGTTGTATGGGAATTCTACACATGTGCATGATTGTTTTGTAAGTTCACAACGTCTGTAATAAAATATATTTTAAAAATAATAATGGGGGGGAATACACCAAATGTAAGATATGGACTATAATTAGCATAAGATTTTGACAATATTCTTTCATAATTTGTAACAAATGTCTCACAACAATGCAAGATGTTGGTGGTGGGTTGATGTATGGGACCCCTGTACGATGTTATGCACGTTTGTTTTGTAAATTCACAACTTTTACTATATACTTATTGTTTATGTGTGTTTATGTATGAGTGATATACATCAATAAATTTTTTAAATGAAAGAGAAACAGACAACAAGAAAATTCTTCGCCTCTCAATCTCTCTCTGTTTCTCCTGCTGTAATTTCCCTTCTTTAAACCTACCAAAGCCCTATAGCTCTGGGTACTGCTCTCCTCTCCCTCAATTCCTGCAGCCATGGCTTCCTCTGGGCTCTTCTAGGTGCCTTCTGGAGTCCCAGCTCACACCTCAGGGCATCACTGAGCCAGGAAACCCCGTCCTCACCCCAGGCCCCTGGTCCTTCTTTGTAAATGGTCACCCACACTCACATCCTGGAAATCAGAGAGGGGCCGAGAAGGGGTGAGTTAGAGTGGGTAAATGGAAAGATGAATTGAGAGAGAATCAAAATAATAGTTACTACTATATCCTACTGTGTCAGGCCCTGTTCACTGCACTTTACATATATTAATTCTCTTGCTTGTTCCCCATTCCACATCTATTCCCAGGTGAGGTTTCCCCCCACTGCCCTGAGCTTCTCTCAAGAGAATAGGGTTTAAAAAGCCCTCCTTAATTTTTTTTTTTTTTTTTTTTTTTTTAGATTTATTTTCTTTCTTTCTTTCTCCCCACCCACTCGTTGTTTTGCACTTGCTGTGTCTATTCGTCTTTCTTGTTTTCCTAGGAGGAACCAGGAGCTGAACCCGGGACCTCCAATGTGGGAGGGAGGTGCTTAATCCCTTGAGCCACCTCCGCTCCCCTTAATTATTTTTAATTTTTAAAAATGTGATAATTGTATTGTTGTGGTTTTGTTAAAAGTCCTTATCTAGTTGAGATACATATTGGCATAGTTTCAGACAAAATGGTATATGACGTCTGGGATTTACATTAACATACTCCAGTTGGGAGAAAAATTAGAAGAGGGGTCGGATGTGGCTCAACTGGTTGGGCGTCCGTCTCCCATATGGAGGGACCCGGGTTCAATCCCCGGGACCTCCCGGTAAAAAAAAAAAAAAAAATTAGAAGAGGGTAGATGAGTAAGATTGGCAAAATGTTGATAATTGTTGAAGCTGCTTTCAGGGGTTCATTATCTTCTTCTCTCTATTACTTCTGTGTATGTTTGAAAATTTCCATAATTTAAAAAAAAAAAAGCTACATGACCTAATCTGCAAAATACATTGAGTCACCTGCACTTGCAGGCCAGAAATATGATAATGGGGCTCTGTGGGGGAGTTCAGAGTGGGTAAATGGAGAGCTGGATGAGACAGAATCATAATAATAGCTATTACTTATACAGCACTTAATTGTAAGGCCTTGTTCTACACCATTTACCTTTACTAGGTCATTTAATCCCCACAACTTTGTTAGATAGTGTATACTATTGTTATCCCCCACCTTACAGATAAGGAAACTGAGACATGGAACGATGGAATAACTTACACAAGTTTACACAGCTTGTGAGTAGTGACACTGGGTTCCAAACCCAGGCAATCTGGATTTTGAGTTTTTACTCTTAACTACCATGCTAGTTAGCTATACAAAGTGGCTAATAGGTGAAGAAAAGAATTCTTCTATTCATTTAGCAATTAATTTATTTAATAAATATGTATTGTGCCTTTACAAGATGGCCAGGCACTGTACCAGATGCTGGGGTACAGTGGTAATCAAAACAGACAAGTCCTTGCTATCGGGGAGCTTAAAGTTTGATGGGGGTGGGGTCAATATGAAACAATAATCCCACAAACACATGGAAAATTACAGTGAGGAGGGCTCAGAAGGAAAAGTACAGGGAGTTACGAGAACATACAATGAGGTACCTGACCCAGTCTGGAGGGGCTAGGAAAAGTTTCTCTGAGACAGCAGCATTAGAGCTGAGAGCCGAAGAACTAAACAAAAAGGAAAGGGAAGAGTATCTCAAGCAGAGGGAATAGCATGATTAAAGGCTCCGAGGCAGGAGGGAGTTTGATGTATGTGAGGAACTGAAAAGGGTAAGGTGGTTGGAGCAAAACCTAGAATGCTAGAGTTGGAACGGCTTTTTGGAGTCCAGCCCAATACCACAGGTAAGGAAACTGTGGCTGGGAATGAAGGAAGTGACTGATCCAGGGTCATACCCTAAATCAGTGGCAGAAACAGGACTCAAACCTTGGTCCCTTGACTCCCAGCCCAGTACTCTTTCCAGCACAGATCATGGCTTCCCTGCATATGAGGAGGAAGGAGACCAATGAGGCATCAGCAAAATGCTGCTTTTGGGGTCTGAGAATGGGAGAGGATGTTTTGGAGATAGGCATAAATAACCAAATGAGGTCTTCACAGGAAAGGAGATCAAGAGTGGGTCTGGACTGTTAGTGGGAATGTAGAATGGTACAGCCACTGTAGAGGACTGTTTGGCAGTTCCTAAGGAAGTTGAATATAGATTTGCCATGTGACCTGGCAATACCATTAGTAGGTATATACCCAGAAGAACTGAGAGCAGGTACACTGTGGCCGTTGGGCAGTTTGATGTAATTATGAATTCAAAAAATATAATTGGATCATGCTTGTAAACTGATCTGTTAATCTGGGCATGATTAAGTTATGATTAGGGCATTGACTGGGCCATGTCAGTAGGGCATTGAGCCCCACCCCTTGGTGGGTGGGGATTCAAATATAAAAAGCAAGGCAAAGAACAGAGTTGAAGCAGTTTTTGAGAAACAGTTTTTGAGAAGCAGTTCTGATGATGGAGTTTTGATGTTGGAAAGAAGGCCCCAGGAGAAGAGAAGTGAGCCGTTTGCCTAATAGTCTATAGCTGACCTTCTGGAGGAACCAGAAGAGCTAAGCCCAGAGAGAAACGCAGCGCTGGGAAGAGAGGAACACAAGAAGCCTGAACCCTGGCAAACGTCAGCAGCTCCAACACATGGCAATGAAGTTTGGTGAGAAGAAACTTACGCTTTATGGCCTGGTATCTGTGGACTTCTACCCCAAATAAATACCCTTTATAAAGACCAACCCATTTTTGGTATTTCACATTAGCACCCCTTTGGCTGACTAATACATACACGAACAGACATCTGTGCATCAATGTTCATAGCAGCATTATTCACAATTACCAAAATTTGGAAACAACCCAGGTGTCCATCAACTGATGAATGGATAAACAAATTGTGGTATATGCATACGATGAAATATTATGCAGCTGTAAGAAGAAATGAAGTCGTGAAGCATATGACAACACGGATGTCAAGTGACATTATGGACATTATGTTGAGTGAAGCAAGCCAGACACAAAGGACAAATACTGTATGATTGTGCTATTATGAACTAAATATATTGTGAAAACTCATGGAATTAATAATTAGAACATAGGTCACCAGAAAATAGAATGAGGGTAGCAAATGGAAAGCTGAGCAGAAAATTTGTGCAGAATTGGTGAAAAGGTTGTGACTCTTTGGAAATAATAGAAATGGTAAAAGTGCATCATAGTGTTTGTAAGTTGCAGAGCTATTATATGGGTATGACAGTGGTTGAAAAGGAAAGTCTAAGGACATGAATATTACTAGAAGGAAAGCTAAAAACTGTAACATGGGACTGTATAGCATAGTGAAACCCCATGTGAAATACGAATACATGTAATATTGCATATATATGCCTGTTTTTACAAAAAATATATACAAATAAAATAGACAGAAACAGAATAACAGCCATTCTATTGAGGGGTGATGAGGTTTTTGTTTGTCTGTTTTTTGTTTATTATTATTATTGGAATAATGAAAATGCTCTAATAATTATTGAAGTGATGAATGCACATCTGTGTGATTATACCAAATTCCATTGACTGTACATTTTAGATGGATTTATGCTTTATTCATATGTATCAATAAAATTGATTTGTTAAAAAAGAAAAAGAGTGGGTCTGGGGCAGAAAAAAAGAAGGAAGTGATTAAGATATTACAGTTCAAGGACCAATTAGGAAGAATTTTTTAATTTGTGCTTCCCACATATCTAAGTTAGACTCCATTCCCCGTCCCCGTCCCCATTTCTGGCTAGGTATCTTCTAAACTGGGTGTGGATTTTAGCGGGGAGAAAGAGGAACTGGGACTAATATTTTAATCCCCTCTTTCTGGATGACTGGGTTCTGGCCCACGAGGCACAAGAGAGAGGGGGAAAAGGATTGGTGTGAGGGAGCTCTCCAGCGCTGTCAGCTCTGTGCCCCAGGGGCCAGCCATCTAGAGCTCCACCAGCAGGAGGAGCCGGAAACCAGATTTGCTAAGACTCGCTCGCTGCTGGCCTGGCCCCTGGGGTGGGGGTGGGAGTAGGGAACAGACTTACTGGACACTAGTCATGTGAGCTCAGGATGCTGTTGGGGATGACAGGAACTGTGGAGAAAGGAGGGTGCTGAGAGTTAGGATTATCTGCAGGGTCTTTGCTCTAAATTTCAAAGTCTTCGATGAGTACCTTCTAAACCTGCTTTCCAGGATTTGGGGTGAAAGAGGCACCAGAGGTTAGGGAATCCATTGACAGGGCAGTGCTGCCTGCACAAAATATGGCATCCTCCACTCCCTTTGGGCTACGTCATCCATTCCTAAGACCTCACGAGTCTGTATTTCTAGTCTCATCCTTTCTCCTGAGTTTCAGACCTAGATGGCCAAGTGACTACAGGACATGTTCTCCTGGAAGCTCAAACTCAACATGGTACTGTACTAATCTCCCACCTTCCCCTCAGTCTTCCCCAACTCCATGAAGAGCACTATGAAACACCCAGTTGTCCAATCTCCCAGAAACTGGGAGGCACCTTTGAGGCCTCCTTCTCATTTGCTTCTCACATTGAATCCATCAGTAAGTCCTGTTGGCTCTGGCTCCAAAAAATATCCCAAATCCAGCCATGTCTCGCATCTCCACTGCAACCCTTCTGGTCTAAGCCACCATCATGTCTCCCCCTGGATAACTGCTAGAGCCTCCTGACTTGTCTTCCTGCCTTCATTCCTCCCACTGTCTAATCTCTACCCAGAAACTATAGTGATCTTCCAAAAACACCAATCTGATCATGCCACAGCCCTGTTTAAATACTCCAAAGCCTCCTCATTGCCCTCAAGATCAAGTCCAGCATCCTCATCATGGCTTACAAAGCCCTCTCTGATCTGGTCCTTGACTGCCTCTCCAACCTCATGTCTCACTTCTCTACCACCCCCTACATACACACACACACACACACACACACTTCTCCTACTCTGAACCACTTCCACGTACTCAAATCTTGCTTCCAGGCCTTCTGACATGCTGTTCCCTCTGCGTGTATGCCCTTCTCTTCCTTTTGGCCTCACTATCTCCTTTTCACTCCTCAAATTTCAGTTCAAAGTCTCCCTTCTTCCAGGAACTTTCCCTGACCCTTTCCAGCAGTCGTCCTCTCTGATCCCACATCCTGCTTTTAATCATTGGATTTATTCCATGGAATGAGACTGCCTGGTTACCTATCCTGCTCCCCCGTGATTAGGTAAGCCCTGTGAAGGACATATTTGTCCTTTCCACAGTTACCACCTCACACTGCTTAGTGTAGTACCTATGCATGGTAATTGATCAGTAAAAATTTTGTTGGCTGAATGGATGAATTTGTCAATTTACTAATCCCAAAAAGGAGCAATGGACACCATGTTAAAAGGTAAGAACGAGGCAATATCTAGGGAAGGTAGAAGGGCTGAGCATGCTCATCCCAGCCATTCCTCTTGCCAGCACTGGCCCTGTTGACCTCTTGAACCTGCTTCAAGATGGACATGGAAGTAGCACAGAGGAATCTGACTTACACCCAGCATCTTGACTCCCCTCTTTCATTTCCTTCCCAATTCTTGCACTGGGACAAAGCCACCCATGCTTACAGTGGGATTGAGGGGTTCCTCAAGTGCCCTATACTCTTGGAGCTCCCCATGAGCAATTCCTGAGCTTCCCTACCCCCTTCCTGCAGAAGCAGAGAAACCCTCCCTACACGGTTTAGGTGCCTCTCCCAAAACCTGGAGTCAAAGCTCCTCCCTGGTGCCAGCACCCAAGAAAGACTCCTGGGGATACCTAATCTTAATGTTTATGGTTCTTTTCCCTTCCTCTTTGGCCCTAAAAGAGACAGTCAATAAAAACTACAAGCTCTTAGGGTGGGAGAGGGGGTTAATTTTTTCTACAGCCCTTTGAAGGCCTTGGCCCCCTGCCCAGATCTGAGTCAGGAACTGTATGTCCCAGAGAATTGGCTTCCCAACCATCTGCTCTGAGCTAAAAGAGCCCAGGGGCCCTTGTGGGATGTTCTGTTCAAATTAGCCAAGAAGGGCAGGGGGAGGACAACACAGCAGGAGGGACATTGGCCAATCTAGGTCTCTGAAGGTGTGGAGAGAAGGGGCGGATATATGGTCCCAGGGCACATCAACATCATGGCAAGTCCCAAAGCAGACAGCATCTCTCACAGCCCAGCTCTAGAGATGCCCGGCCATTCCAGCACCCCTTTCAATGGAACTCTTGCTTTGAAAACATCTACTTTATGCCAGGCACTTTCCTGACCAGTAATCCCCACAACAAGCGAGATGTTACTGTGCTTGTTTACCAGTTGCAGGAAACAAGGCTCATACAGGTTAATTACCTTATGCAAGGCAAGGTCCTGCAGCAAGTACAGGGCAAATTCGATGAGACTGGGACCAGGCCATCAATTCCTAGTCCCCTGGTGAATAGTTGCCAAGGCTGCTGGGAAATGATTCTCCGTTTCAGGGAGCAGATAGACAGCCTGAGGACAATGCAGGGAAGAGATACAGAAAGTCACACTTCTATGCCCAGGGCATAACTTGCTCTTTCCAGGAGAAAACATGTCTTTGTCCCTGTGACATACACTAACCCTAGATAGTAAGAATGGGTCAGGCAATAAGGGCAAGATTTAGACACGGGAAATTTTAGTGCAGAGACAGGAAAAGACTGTCTACAGCCTCATGGCCAGAGGATGAGAGAACGGCTCAGATGAAGGGAGCTCGTCCAAGAAGCCAAACATATGCAGGAAGACTGACAAACCTTTAAATCTCCAAGGACATGGAAGTATGCATAGATTGAAGAACCAACTCCCAGGCATAGTTTTGGTGACTCATAAAAGTAGGGAGACTCTGGAGCTAATTTGTTACTTGACCAGGGATTCTCAAACCTGGATTTGTGTTAGGATCACTGGGGATCTTTTAAACAATAATTTTATATGCAATACATATATCTGATAAAGGATTAGTACACAGAATATATCAAGAACACCTACAGGGAAGCGGCTTTGGCTCAATCAGTAGGGCTCCCGTTTACCATATGGGAGGCCCCGGGTTCAGTTCCTGGGGCCTCCTGGTGAAGGCAAGCCCGCCCGCATGGCGTGGTTAGCTGACCCAGCGAGCACGAGCAGCAAGGGGGGTATAAATGAATAAATAAATAAAATCTTAAAAAAAAAAAAAAAAGAACACCTACAAACCAATAATAAAAAGACAACCCAAAAATATGGGCAAAAGAATATAACAGAGAGAGGCTGTATGGATGGTCGATAAGCACCAATATAATTAGTCCTCAGGGAAATACAATTTAAAACCAGAATGAGCTACCACTATGTACCCATGAGAATGGCTATAATTAAAAAGACAGACAATATCAAGTGTTGACAAGGATGCAGAGCAACTATACCGCTCAGATTTTGCTAGTGGAAGTGTAAATTGGTAGAACCACGTGGGGAAAATGTTGAGCGATTTCAAATAAAGTTAAATATAAACCTGGTAATTCCACTCCAAGAAAAATGAATGCTTGTGTCCACAGAAAGACTTGTACAGGAATGTTTATGGTAGCTTCATTCCTAACAGCCCAAAACTGGAAGCAATCCAAATGTCCTTGAATATGTAAATAGATAAACTTTGGTATATCCATACAATGGAATACCACTCAGCAATGAAAAGGAATGAACTACTTAGATCAGTGCAACAACTTGGATGAATCTCAAAGGCATTATGCTAAGTGAAAGAAGCCTGTCTCAGAGTGTTACATACTGTTTGATTTTCATATGAAATCTTGACTGAGACAAGTCAAGGGCATTCAAGTGGAGAGTAAGCATTTAGTTTCCAAGGGAGGAAAGGAGGGAGGGAACGAAGCAGGGGGCACAGGTGTTTCTGTTCTAGCATAGGGTTAGCTTTGAACAAGTCACCAAGAATCCCAAGAACTTTTAACTGTATATTAAGAACAGACAAATGTCTTTCTTGGGTGCAAACCTCTCAGTTGAGCCCCAGACTCCTTTATCAAGGCCTCCCTGATGTCTCACACTGAAAACACCCAAAACAGAAGTACTGATTCCCAACACCACCTTCAAACTTGATCTTCCTTAATCTTCCCCATGTCCACAAATGGCACCAACCACCCAGTTGCTCAAGCCCCAAACCTAGAAACTAGAAAAATTATCTCTTCCCTTTCCCTCATCCAGTCCATCACCAGGCCCTGTCAGCACTATCTCCAAAATAAATCCTGAATCCCTCTGCCTCTCCCCACCCCCACTGCAACTGCTCAA
The DNA here is from genome assembly GCA_026826555.1 of Tolypeutes matacus. Lineage (NCBI taxonomy): Eukaryota > Metazoa > Chordata > Mammalia > Cingulata > Chlamyphoridae > Tolypeutes > Tolypeutes matacus. The sequence goes on from JAKSZT010054531.1 coordinate 594,212, forward strand.
GCCTAAACTACCTGGAATTTACCAACGGTTTTCTAACTGGTCTCCCTACTCCCATTCTTGTCCCCCAGTGCATTTTTCTTTACTAGAAAATCGAATCCATTCTTCCAACAGCAGCCAATAATCTGGCTTTTTAAAAAATGTGAACCAGATCTCATCACTGTTCTTCTTAAGATGAGTTCACAATCCACTGAAAATAATATCCAAACTCCTTACTGTAATCTACAAGGGCCTGGTAATCTAGCCCTTCCAAACCTTACCCTGTTTGTTCATTTCATCCCAACCACACTGACTTTCTTTCTGTTCTTTGAATAACTAAACCCATTTCCATCTTTGGAAAATCAAAGGGATATTCCATTTTTGCATTTGTTGTTCCCTCTGCCAGGAACACTTACCCTAAAATCTTAGCAAGGCCAGCTCCTTCTCATGGTTCAGATCTCAAGTACCTCTCCTGAAAGACCCTCTGACCCACTTTCTTTAAAGTAGCTACTATCCCCCCCACATACACACACCTCATCCTGTTTCTGTCTTTTAGAATCTTTATTACTATTTAAAATGATCTCGTTTCTCTGAATACTTCTTTGTTGTCCCTTTCTCTTCTAGAACCTCAGCTCCATGTTTGTATCTCCAGTACCCATACTAGTTTGGGCATATAGTAGGTACTTAAAAATATTTGAAAACAATGACTAGCTCAACAGTGCTTTTTTTGTTTTCAAAGCCATCACTTGGTGAGCATCCCGGTTTTGGAGAGGGAGGAGGCAGTTGGGGAAGGAAGGGTTATTTTTCAACTCCTTGAAGGGGATAAATTTGATTTTATGGACTTGAGAGGGCTGCTTCTCTCCAAATAATTAGCAAAAAGTCTTATCTATTTACTAACTAAAGCTCCCCTTGGAAAGAGTAGGGTAGCTACCTTTGAGTTTATCATGTGCCATCGCAAGCAGTAAAACATCTTTGTTTGTCAATATTCTCTGCTTCAAATTTGTCACTAATTCCAGCTGGCCTCATCCCAGCCAATCCGAATGACCGAATGGCAGAGCGAATACAATTTAATCAGTGGCTCGGCCCGCCGGATGAGCTTGGGGCGGGGGTGGGTGGGGTTGGTGTCTCTTCCGGCTTCATCCATAAAAGGTGTTTCTGGGACCCTGATTTTTTTTTTTTTTTTAACGGAATAAAAGAGCTCCCGCAGGAAACCCCACTTCTGCGGAGGGGAAATCCGGCACGGACCTGCTAGGGGCAGGAGGCGGGGCGGGCAGGGGGAGAGAACCCCTCAGAGAGGCAGGGAAAAGCGGGAAAGGGGACAATACCAAGCCAAAGAATAGTTATCATAGTAATAGCCAGCCCTTATTTGACCGTTTACAAACTGTTCATGCCATTATCTTGTTTCAGCCCCACAACAACGGGTGTGCGAGTTATGAGTCCCCTGTTACCAAAGGGGAAACTGAGGCCCAGAGAGGCGGCAGGCAGAGAAGGCAGAGCGCGGAGCGGTGGTCCAGAGGCCTCTCTGCAGCACGGTGCTCTCGGCCCTGCTCGCCAGGCTCGGTGCCCACGGCATGCCCCACTATCCCCCTCCCCTTACCCACCCCGTTATCTCCTGCAGGCAATGAGGCCTGCTGTGTCCCTGCCGTTGCTATGGCATTTCTGGAGTGTCAGAAGTGCCCAGGAAGCCTACAAATCGACCTGCGTGAGACACAGCCCTGTGCAAAACAACTTCCAATTTACTTGCAATAATTACCACCCCCAGATAATAGCGTGTACCCAGGCTGGCGGGAGGAGGAGAGATTGGATAGGGAAAGAGAGGAAGGAGAGGAAGGGAGGGTGGCAAGGCACGCCAGGGAAGCAACCAAGGCTAAGACTGGCACTGGGGATGCAAAGCTGGGAATCCCACTTCCTGTAATGGAGTGGCTGGCTGACTCTTGGGAGAGGCAGACAAACAAACAAGGTATCATTCTACAAATATTTATTAAGCACCTGCTATCTGCCAGGCATTCTCAGTGCCAGGGACACAGCCGTGAACCAAAGGGACCAAAATTCCTGCCCTCATGAAGCTGATGTTCTAGTGGAGGGAGACAATGCATTAGGAAAAAAAAAAAAAATGAGTCAACCATACTGTTAGTGGGTAATAAATGCAAGGGAGAGAAATAAGACAGGAGAGTAGGAATAGGAAGTGTTGGGGGGAAGGGGTTGCAATTGTACACAGGGTGATGAGGAAAGTCTTGCTAACAAGGTATCATTTGAATGAAGATTTGAAGGAAGTGAGGGGGCCAACTGTGTAGATTTGCAAGAATGTTCCAGGCAGAAGAAACATTAGGTATGGAGGGCCCTGAAACAAGAGTGCTTGGTGTGTTGGAGGAATAGCAAAGAATCCAGTATAGTGAGAGCAGAATGAGCAAAAGGGAGAGGAATAGAAATGAGTTCAGAGGTAATACAGCCACAGATGGTTGCAGGTCTCGTAGGCCATAGTGAGGACTTAGGCTTTTACAGCCATTGCAGGATTTTGAAGTGGAGATGTGACAAGATTTAACTTGTGTTTTAATAGGATCCCTGCAGCTACCATGTGGTGAATTGATTGTAGGAGGAACAGGGGCAAAGGTAGTTCAGAGACTGTCGAATCCATCCAAGAGAGAGATGATGGGGGCTTACACCCGGATAGTAGCTGTGGGGGTGGTGAGATGTGGAGGGTTCTGGGTGTATTTTGAAAGTGGAGCCAACAGGATTTCCTAATGGATTGCACAGGGGGTGGGGCAAAAAAAGGAGTCTAAAATGCTTAAGGAGCAAAGTGCCTTGGGGTGTGGTATGGACTGGAAAGAATTCATAGGGACTCAGGAGTCAAGCTGGACTACACCCCTGCCTTTCCTAGCTGTGTGACCTTGGGCAAGTTGCTTCCTCTCTCTATCCCAATTTCCTTATCTGTAGAAACTCACAGGGCTGTTGTGAAAATTTAATATGGTAATACCTGAAGGAAAAAAAAAAAAAGAAGAAGAAGAAAGAAAAACCCAGGTCCATGTTTGGCAGAGGAAATCCTCCCTGAGCCCTTCCTCATCCTTCCCTTTCTGGAGAAGCAGAGAAGCTTCACAAAGAAGCAGAGATTGGAGGGGACTCTGAAGGACGAGCATGGCTTTGTTAGGCAGAAAAGAGGGCAAAGGGGTTCATCCTTCACAACAGGCAGAGGAAAATGAAGCTAATGGCCAGGCAGGCCTTAGTGGAAGTCCTGAGGGGTGGGAAGTCTGCAGGAGGACATGGAGCACCTGGGTGTGAAGAGAGTGTGAAGGAAAGTCATCTGGAAGGAAAGGGGCCCTAACAGGGAGGTGTGAGGGAATGGGAGGCCAACCTCCCCAGTTCTGCCTTGGACGGGGGCCTGGCCCAGAGGACCTTTGAAACCTTCTGAGTTATGGGATAAAGCTGGTTGTAACTATGGCACACACAATTCCCAGCCTGTCAAGGACTGACTGAGGTTTTCACTGTGTGGAGTCACACAACAAACATCTGGCTTGGCCCCTGGCCAGGACGAGCCTTCCCCCAAGGCATACAACGCACTGATTGCAAACATATGGTCCCCAAGGAGGAGGCTTTCCAAGAGGCCTTGAGGGCCATCTTTGCAGTCCAGCCTGACTTGTCCCAGCCTGGGGCCTGACACCAGGGCCCCTTGCTCCCTTGCTCCCTTACTTCTTGCACAAAAGGATGAATGTCCCTGAGGAGGGACCATTAAGCCCACACAGAGGAAACTCCTGCCAAAACCAGGAACACAAACCCTTCACCTCAGGGGAGGCTCTGACATCAGACTACCTAGGTTCCCAGCCCAGCCCCCTCCCTTCCTAGTCCTGTGAACTTGGGCCAGGTTCTTGACCATTCTGAGCTTTATTTTTCCACCTCGACAAAGAAAGATGTAATGATAACCTCCCTCCCAGGCTTGAGGAGAGGCTCAAATGGGATTACCAGGGCCAGACTAAGACTCAGAGGCTCTAAATACTGAAAAGAACACGAATCCTAACTCACCCTTCTCCACCCCCACCACTACTTTTATGTAATTCAAATAAAATATATACCAAACAGTTAAAAGGGTGAGGAAGTCCAACATAATTCTTATTTTTCCTGTGCTGACTTTGATTGAGTTATTTGAAATATCAATTATCATATTTTACAAAACACTTTTGTTGTTGTCCCTACTTTATGAATGCCCTAAGCGTTTTTATTGAGTAATCAGGCCCAGGAGAATACAGATTTGGAAACGATGAAGGGTGGGACACATTTCTGTTGGCCAGGATCAGCTAACACCCAATAGAGTTTACTGTCTGCTGGGGAATGTTCTATTCATTTTATCCTCACCACAAACCCTATAAGATTGGGACAATCATTAATGCCCTTTTACATATGGGAAAACTGAAAATCAGGAAGGAGAATTGACTGGCCAAAGTCAAAGAGCTAGGGAACTTTGGTGGAGGTTTTGAACTCCGGTAGTCTGGCCACAAATGCCATTTGCTTAACCACTATGCTTATACTGTCTTTTCAAACTGTAGGATCAAACTTTTGTCACACTTGTGGAAGCCGCAGATTCCAAGGGGGAGGGGGGAGCTGGGATGGGTTGAGGGAGTGGGATTGGCTCTCAATAGCCGTCCTCATTGCTGGACATCCAGCCCTGAGCTCACATCCTTACTGCCAAACGTGCGTACTCCAATTGGCAATGTGGTACCTTCCAGTGTCCCTCTTTGGGAAGGCATCTATAAGTGAGAGTTTTGAAGGAATCCACTTCCAAAGGTCCTTTCAATTCTAGGAGTTGAAGTCCCAACTCTGCCTCAGGCTGTGGCCTGTCTGCTCCCATAGGGAGAAGCCTTTTCTTGGCGGTCCTCCTGTGCCATTCAACCATTCAGCTATTCTCTCAAACGGGTGCACTGAAGGCCTGGCTGCCCCTGGAAGACTCCCAGGAGCCTCGAATTTCTTTTGCAGGCCCTTCTTACCTGGCCCTCCTCAAGTGGTGGTATTCCACAGGCTGTGCTCAGCCCTTGCCCTTCCACTCTGCCCACCTGGGAGACCTCATCCCTCCATGGCTGGAGTTGCCTTCTTTATCCTGATGCCCCATCCAGAGCTCTCCTCCAAGCCCTAGAACCATATCTCCAACTTCCTCCTTAGTGTCTCTCATGTGCTGCCCATTTCAGCATGAGCTGGGTGGGTGTCTTCCTTCTGTGTTCCTCTCTTCTGTTCCTGGTCCTCCTGTGTCCCTCTTCTCTAGGAATGGCCCTATCATCCATCCACTTGAGTCATCCTCAGGTTTTCCTTGCCAGCACTCCCCACCTGCTATCAGCCACCAAGACCTGTCAATTTTAACCCCTACATTTCTCATGAATCCCCCCTTCTCCCCATCCCCATCACTCCCTTCCTAGTCCAAGCCACCACCATTTGGAGAGATGAAGTAAAAGGCCAAAGCCTTCTCACAGTCTTCTCTGGCTCTCTTCTCCCCCTTCCAGTCCATCCTCCACCTGGCAACCAGAGTGAGTTTGTAATTGTACACTTTGAATGGTTTGTATGGAGTGTGATTATATCTCAATAAAACTGCTTATAGAAACAACAACAACAACAAAATTGGGGTGTCTTATGCCCTGCCCAAAACTCTTTGGTGAGTTTATTTATTTATTTATTTATTTATTTATTTTTCGGATTAAGTCCAAATTCCTGTACAAATCTGATGAGGTGCTGTGCTGTTAGGTAAGAAGTTTTACAAGATGGGTCCTGGAGTCCATCTAAACCTTGATTCTGTTGCCAGGTGGACTTTGGGTATATTTCTTTGCCTCTTTACTCTTCAATATTCTCATCTGTGAAATGGGATAATAACAGTCCCTACCTTGAGCAGGGTTGTTGTGAGAGTGAGAGACAGTACATGTGATGCACTGGATTCGGTGCCCTGCACCTATGCATTTTAAGCATTTGCTGCAAGGTAGATCTTATAAAGTTATCATTATAAGTGATCATGATTATTATTATAAAGTTATTATCATTATTTATTGTTGACTTAATCAGTGTTTCGTAATTATGATTGATAATGTTATGGATATTGTTACATTGTATTAGAACTTTTTATTTTGAGGCTATTATGATATGAATTTGGATTTTATGATTATCCCTCCAGCCTCATTTCTCACAACTCCCCACCCTCACTGTTCATACCCTTACCTAGTAAATTGTTTGCATTCCTTTAATGGCCACACACCCCTACCCCGGGTTTTCTCTCTTTTTTTTTTTTTGGGAGGCACCAAGAACCAAACTCGAACTCGGGACCTCCCATGTGGAGACCAGTGTAACTGGCCTGTGCTTCCCTTCTCAGAGCATCTGTCACTCCATATTTGTAAAGATTTTCTTGTTAGACTCCTAGACTTAGGCCATCAGCTTGATGAGGACCTCTGTGTCTCATTTGCTGTTATATCCCAAGCTCTTAGCACTCGGCCTAGCCCATAGTAGTTGTTCAATGAACAATTGCTGAAGGGACAAGAGACTGACCTGGCAGCAGCCAGCAACCCACTCCCCCACATCACCACCACCCCTGCCTCCAGGGGATCCTAGGCCCTAAGCCAAAACCTAAGTTTTCTTCACAGCAGAAAACTGCAAACAGAGCGCAGAATCAGACTGAACAAAAGTGGGTGGCTAGACTACAGGGTTCCTGCAAGAACTTTCTTTTTCCACCCTAGATGTAGGTCTGTCAGTGAGTTCATAACTCTCTCACTGCCTGTGGGCTTAGTGAAAATTTGGTTGTTAGTGAGGAGGCAGGCACCAGCTCTGCCCCTTATTATCTCGGGGATTTTGGACAAATCCATTCACCTCCCTGAACTTAAGGTTCCTCATCTGTAAACAGTGGATAAGCCCCACTTTCCAGAGTCATGGTGGAGATTCTCGGAGGTAACACATGGAAGTGCTTTGTCAATTGCAAAGGGCTGCAGGCAGAATTTAATGATGATCAAACACAGAAAATGCTTTGCTCTGGCTCAATTCTTTTTGGGACCCCATGCAGACAAGAGTCCTCCTGTTTATACAGCATTATCAGAGCAATCAGGTTACAATTGATTGACATTATTGCTTTCTTTATATTTGGCAGATGCCCAGCCTGCAGCAACAGTGCTGGTCTCCATAGAGACCTAAGAAGTACCTTTGTCTCTTTGGAACCACATTTACAAACAAATCCTTAAAGTGGATTATTTTGCAGATGGCTGATCTCCTTCATTCAATGTTGATTCTATTAATTCCAATTTCAGAAGGTGACATTTTCCGATCTTGTCCCCTTAAGCACAAGCAAAAACTATGGGTTTTTTTTAAAGGGAGGAAGTAAAAGGTGTGTTTGGGGAACAGTGAGGAAACCGAAGATGAAGGGGAGGGTTTGTAGGAGAAATGCAGTATATACCTCTCACCCATTCATTCATGTATTCCTCAAGCATCCACAATATGTCAGTAACTGGGCTAGGTGCTGGGGAGAGAGCAGTGAAAAAAAATAAGTCTTATGGACTTCACAGTCTCTTAGGGGAGACAATTAAATAGACAATTTTTTTTTTTAAAGATTTTATTTATTTATTCATTTATCCCCCCCTTGCTGCTTGTGCTCGCTGGGTCAGCTAACCACGCCGTGTGTGGCGGGGGCCTCCCATATGGTAAACGGGAGCCCTACTGATTGAGCCACAGCCGCTTCCCTTAAACAGACAATTTTAATACAGTGTGATAAATTCTATAATGAGAACAGGAAAACAGTGTGCTATGGGCCAGAAAACAAATTAGGGGAAGGATACAAGGTGGAAGAAAAAATGTTCCTAGAAGAAAAACGAGTCCAAAGACTCTGAGGAGAGAACAGAGCAGGGGAATTTGAGGGTCTAAAAGAAAATCAGTGGCTGCAGGAACAGAAGCACCTTGGGGGAGGAAAGGAAGGAGGAAAATGATGAGTTTTGCCTGGGGCATGTTAAATTTGAGATGCCTGGGGACCATCCAAGAGATGTCCAGGTGGCAGATGACTATATGAATCTGACGTCCAGGAAGGAGGTTGAGGTAATGAACGGAGACCTGGGAGTTGGGAGCTTCCATGTCTTCCTTCTATCAAGAGACCAGCTTAGGGGGTGGATGTGGCTCAAGTGGTTGGGCGTCCGTTTGCCATATGGAGGGACCCGGGTTCGCTCCCTGGCGTGCAGGCGAGCCACTGGCCCATGCGCACATGTGCGGCAAGCCAGGCCCCACTGAGCCAAGCAGCAAGATGATGACACAGCAAGGGAAAGACACAGGAAAGAGTCAAGACTAGATGCGCAGGAAACCAGGAACTGAGGTGGCACAGGTGGCAGAGTGCCTCTTTCCCACTTTGGAAGTCCCTAGGAACGAATCCCGGTGAAGACTGGAGAAGGATGAGAAGAGCAGGCAGGAAACAGACACAGAGGATCACCCAGCGAGTGGACACAGACAGCAAGGGGTGGTGGTGGTGGGGGGGGGATAAATAAAAATTAAAAAAAAAAAAAAAGTAAAAATAAATAAATCTTAAAAAAAAGAGAGAGAGAGAGAGACAAACTTAGGACCACATTGTGATGGGACAGCTGAAGGAGTTTGGACCTGATTCCATAGGCAGTGAGTTGGAACAAAAATTTTTGTAAAGGAAGTGGTGCTATTCAAACTGAGCTCTAGAAGGATGACTTGGGCAGCAGTATGTGGAGGAGAGACAGGGAATGGGAGCAGAGGAAGTTGCCCACAGCCAAGGTGGGCTGAGGTGATAGAGATGGAGGGCACCTGCGAGGGGTACTGAGAGGCACACTCACAAGACCCAGGGCAGTCTGCTGGGTCTCCCAGCATGGCACACACACAGTGGTGTGCTGGAACTGGCTCATACCAGCTTGTGAGAGCCAAGTTTTTAATGTTCAGGAATTTTCAGAGTCACTTATTAAAAACAAGCTGTTATTAAACATTTAAAAATATATATGAAATATTAAACATTTTTAAAATAAAAAATATACGACTTCCAATTAAATAAATTATATTAAAAATAAAGGAAATAAATCCTAAAAATGCAAAATTTCTTAATTATTTTACTTTTATCTGTGCCCTTGGGGTTATTTATGCCTGTTGTATCAGAGTGGTAGAAATGCTGCATAATGATGTGCTATGGTGCATCTGGTTGGCAGCTTGAAATCAGCCACAGAAATTGGCAAACTCTACAAATCAGGACTTGATTAACTGTTTTGTTGATTGAGTTGAAGTGATGGAGAAAATGTTAAAAATGCAGATTAAACTTAGAAGTGTTTCGTGTCTATAGCTCTTACATTGTGAATAGTACAAAGAAATTAAGGAAAAATTCTTCCATTAATTGAAAAGTATTATCTAATTAAGCAACTGAGTTGTTCACACCATTGATGAACAAGTGAAGTTACAACATGTCTTCCTCATTTAACTATTATCTTGTTAGTGCAAATAAAAATGCCAACTACACTCTTGTCAGAACTATATTCCTTTGTCAATTACAACCATAGGTTGGCTACAGCTACCAGAGTTTGGTAAAAATCAATGAAAGCATTCTGTGAGAATCATCTGGCTATATGGAATTCACAATAAAGCATATTGTATATTTTATTATTTGTAAATGCTGAGTTATACATCATTTATATCAGTAAAATTTATAATAAACTTAGGCATGCATATACATGCACACATTTCTGGGGAGCCAGTTGTTAAACATTTATTAGTACACCACTGATTACACGTGTTCACTATTGCTAGAAAGGCTAAGAAAAATACATGAACACATCACTAGAACACCCATGGAATAAAGTAAAAGGCTGTTGGCTCTTGGGAATGTTCTTCCTGTTGTTGTCCTTATTTATTGCATAAGCAGTATGATATTCTCAGAAATAAAGATAGAAGAGAAAATTTACCCACAAACACGTGCATGAGCAAATCAAACCCTTTCATTTTTCACTGCTTTCTTTAGGTTTTGGGATTGATCTTTGTATTTGGGGAATTTCCCAGGCTCCACAGCCTGAGGCAGATGAGTGGGATCCCTCTAATTCAGTATGGAAAAGTTCAACCTAAGAACATCTTGGATGTTGTGGTTTGAAGCTGTATGTACCCTAGAAAAACATATTCTTAAATCTAATCTATTCCTGTGGGTGTAAACCCATTGTAAAAAGGACCTTTTGATGAGGCTACTTCAGTTAATGTGTAACTCACCTCATTCAGGATGGGTCTTAATCCTCTTACTGGAGTCCTTTATAAATGGAATGAATACAGAGATCGGGAAAGAAAGAGAGCGAGAGAGAGAGCGAGAGAAAGTCAATGAAAGTGAGAAGCTGAAAACAATGAAACCTGGAAGAAAGGGGAGAGACCAGCAGATGCTGCCATGTGCCTTGCCATGTGGCAGAGGAGCCAAGGATCACTAGCAGCTGGTCTTTGGGAAGAAAGCATTGCCTTGATGATGCCTTGATTTGAACATTTTCCTGGCCTCAAACTGTAAGCTAATAAATTCCCATTGTTTAAGCCAACCCATTTCATGGTATCTGCTTTGAGCAGCCTAGGAAACTAAAACAGATGTCTTATTTATACCCAAGGTAACATGGAAACTAACTCTGAGAACCAACGTTTGCCATCTCTTAGCCCCTAGAACCCTAAAAGGATGGAAAGCTGAGGACACAGAAATACAGCTCATACCATGGTTATGATGTCTGGAACTTACTTTCAAAGGGCTCAGAAAAACAGAAGTGTGTGTGCACATATATACATAGAGAAATAAAACTAACATGGTGGTATGTTAACAATTATTGAATCCAGCTCATGTCTATGTAGGCGATCAATGTGCTAGTCTTTCAACTTTTCTGTATATTTGAAACTTCATAACAGAAATTATTACAAAAAGAAAAAAAGAGTGCAAAGGTGCTAAGGCAGGAGAGTAATTCACATGTTCAAGTAACGGCCAGGTTCCACAGAATCCGTGCAATGGTTTGGGCACTGTGTTTACTGCTTTGAGAGTGAGGAGCCTTGTCAGAGAGTGAGGCCCTTCTGACATCTCCTGAATGACAAACAAACAAGGGATAATTAATACATGAGGTTTGAAAATTTGTGATCCAAAAATAAATAAATAAATAAAAAGAAAAGAAACAGTCAGGAGAGCAGTATAGCTAGAACAGAGGAAGTCAGGGAGAGTAGTAGGAGATGAGAGAGGCCAATTTGGGAGGGCCTTGAAGCCTCGTGATGATTTTAGGTTTTAATCTGAGTGAGATGGGAGTCATTAGAGGATTCTGAGGAGTGACATTATCTGACTTATAAACTTTAGCAGGAACCCTCTGGCTGCTAAAGTTGAGACTGGAGGGGGCAAGGATAGAAGCCAGCTCAATTAGGGGCTGATGCTCTCTATAATCTAGATGAGAGTTGTTGGTGGCTCAAACTAGGGTGGTGGCAATGCAGGGAATGAGAAGCTGTCAGGTATTATTTGGGCAGAGGGCAGGCACTGTGCTATTATTTACTTGTTCATTTATAAGTTTACTATGAAAAATTTCAAACATATACAGAAGTAGGGAGAACAGTCTAATGAATCCCTGTACCCATCCCCCAGCTTCAGCAACTATTAGTTCATAGCCAAGTTTTTTTTTTGTTTTGTTTTTAAATAGGTACCAGGGGGAAGCGGCTGTGGCTCAATCAGTAGGGCTCCCGTTTACCATATGGGAGGCCCCGGGTTCGGTTCCCGGGGCCTCCTGGTGAAGGCAAGCCCGCCTGCACGACGTGGTTAGCTGACCCAGCGAGCACAAGCAGCAAGGGGGGGATAAATGAATAAATAAAATCTTAAAAAAAAAAAATAAAAAATAAAATAAAATAAAAATAAATAGGTACCAGGGCTGGGGATTGAACCTGGGACCTCGCATATGGGAAGTTGGTGTTCAGCCACTGAGGCAGATTGGTTTTCCTGAGTTGGTTTCTTTGTTTGCTTGTCGTTCACCTTTTTTGTTTTTAGGAGGCACCAGGAACCGAACCCAGGACCTACCATGTGGGAGCTTGAGCCATATCGGCTCCCTACAGCCTATTTTGTTTCATCTATACCCCTATCCACTTCCTCACTCACTAGATTATTTAAAGCAAATTCCAGATCTCATCATTTCTTCTACAAATCCTTCAGCATGTACCTCTAAAAGATAAGTACTTTAAAAATCTTAATTCATAGGGAAGCAGATGTGGCTCAAGCAGTTGGGCACCCACCTACCACATGGGAGTCCTGGGTTTGGTTCCCAGTGCCTCCTAAAGAAGACAAGCTGACACAACGAGATGATGCAATGAAGAGACACAATGAGGAAACACAATAAGAGACACGATAAGCAGGGAGCGGAGGTGGCTCAAGCAATTGGGTGCCTCCCTCCCACATGGGAGGTTGCAGGTTCGGTTCCTGGTGCCTCCTAAAATAGATGAAAATGAGCACACAGAGAACAGACACCGAGCACAAACAAGGTTGGGGGACCAGGAATAAATTAAAAAAAAAAAGACTAAGTAGAAAACAATTTTTAAAAATTTATATACATATATAACATATATGTATATACATATGTTATATATATATACACATATATGCTAGAATGTGAATATCACATAAAAAACTTACAACAGTTTCTAAATATCACCAAATAAGGATTCTGGATATCATTTTGAAGGTAGAGCCAACAGGGTTTTCTGATAAATTATAGGTGGAGCATGAGAAAAGGAGAGGAATCAAGAAAGCATCCAAAGTTTTTGGCGTAACTGGTAAGGTGGAATTTGCCATGATATGAAATGGGGAAGACTATGGATAGAAACAGATGGAGGGTGGGGGCAGGGAAATGGATATGACTCTTTTCTATAATGTCTGGTTTAGCAAAAGGAACTCAGGATTTGGTTACCAAAAAATCAAGATGGCTCTGTAAACTCTAAAGTACTATGTAAGTCCTAGCGTTTGTATTATTTTTGTTGTCATTCTTCAAAGCCCAGCTGTGCTGTGCTGCACTGCTCTGACTGGAGTGTGAGGCCCAGCCACATGGAGGTAGAAGGGAAGCCACATCTAATAAAGTTCTACTTGCTTCAGTCTGTTTCATCTCGGGGCCATTTCTGTCTCCCTGCTGGGATGATCTCTGAAGGTGATTTTATAAATCAAACTGGAAAAAAAAAGTCCTACAAAGACACAAGCTGTTTTATTTGGAAACTTGTAGCTCATTCTGATAACGTAGGCCTCCTTGGCTAAGTCTGCTAGTGCAACCTGGTGTTAGGAGGGAAATCTTCCCTACCTTGGGACTAGTTGCTAATAAAAAAAAAACTCCTTTGCTAGTTTAACAAATAAATGAAAAACCAAAACACTTAAAATGTCACAAAGAATTCTTCTGGTGATGTGAGCAGATTGAGGCCAAACACACCAATTCCCTAGCTGGGTAAGATGGTCGACCGGCCAACTAGCATCTAGGAAACCACTCCATTTGTGGGAAGAACCAATTCTGAGGTTTCTGATTTTCCATATTTGCTTTGGTTCCTTAGCTAAAATTCAAGTCATTTCCATTTTCTGTTGAACTGAGACTTAGGGCAAACCTAAAAAGTAAAAGTGCAGCCAAGAGTGTGGTGAGCAGGGTAGTAGCAAGAGAGAATCCACAAGCATTCAGGGCCCTGGTGTCCAGGTCACAGGCTGGAGGCCTGCCTGCTTTTCCCATCAGAACTGCTTCCCTGGAGCTAACTTAAGCATGTCTGAGCCTACTTTAGCACCTTTCTCACATACCTGGTTTGGCTGGATCCAGTTTCTGCAGAAATTTCTCCTGCTTAAGGAAAGGCCCCAAGGCCCCAGCCATTTGTCCATTAGTCTGCAACAGGGAAGGTAGAGAAGCCCTGTGGGGCCAAATCTGGGCTTGGGAGACCCCTAGGCATGCTTTCTTTTAGGTTAGTTTGGACTGTTCAGTTCTTTGACAAGATCCCTGTTCCCCGTGGCTCTTGACTCCAAGCCCAGGACCCATCCACAAGTGGAGACACTGCTCCATGTCACAGCTCCTCAGCAGGTCTTTCATCCTCTGCTGGACCACAGACCTAGACACTACAGATGACCATCCTTGAACAGGCCCCAGTTATATATATGCTAAGCGGGGGACAAAAAGATGTTTATATGTTTTTCTTACCTCAGATGGAGATATATGTCCAAAACACTTTCTCCCCTAAAGCTGTGATGAAATGACTTAGTTGAATGGTCTGCAGCAAAGTGTTATATGAAGATGACTGAATACAAGTTATAGGTAGTGGTTAGTTCAGGAGCCATTTGGGGATGTCTTACATCATTTTGGGTTATCACTACTGGGGGTAGGGGTACTACTAGCATCCAGCTGAAGAGGCCAGGGATCACACAAGACAGCCTCTTCAAATTACTTGGCTCCAAATATCAACAGCATCAAGGCTTTCTTGAGAAACCCTGCTATAGGGAAGGGTTTCTAGGAGGGAAGACACTCTTTACAAGTTAACAGGAAGAGAGTGTGTTGAGGTTTAAATCTGAAGGCAGGGTAATTGAGAGAACCTGGAGGGCTTGGAATGAGGAACAGGTAGTAATAGGCCCCATACAGCAGACATACCTCTGGGAATGATATACCAGCACAGTAAACAGCCACCTGGATTCTAATCCCTGTCCTACTATGTTCTGTGACCTACTATTTCCCTTGATTCTGATCCTATCCCCAAGTCCAGGTCTGCTGCTCCACCTATGGTCCTTATTCAACAGTCCCACCTGACTTATGTTATGGGGTGCTAATCTCCAGAGCTTTGCTTTATCCCCATGTTTGCACGACCCATTTTCCCAGGTGTGGTATATTCTATCTCCCACCACTACCCCTGCCCAGCCTATTAGAAACATGGGAAGATCCAGATCATAAAATGCCTGAGAATCCAGCCTACTTGTTGCATTAAGTAAAACAGCAAAGAACTGTAAATTAAGAAAAAAACTCGGGAGGCAATTAGTCATGCTTTATTTTTTATTAGTTACATAGCATTCCCCATTCATGTCAACTAAAGAATATTTCACCCACTGCTCTGTTTGGCCGCCAGCCTCTTGTCTCTCTCTTCGGCAATCGTCAGGCGGATACCTTTTCCTCGGGGAAGAGAAATCCATGGTTTGTTGCCCTGGGGGAGAAACAAGGAGAATCAAAATCATTGAGGTTGGTGGGCCACACTATGGGAGATGTTTGTGTTGGATGTGGTGGGAGGTGTGGGAGGTGGGCAACATGGGAATCCGAGTGGGTTCCGTATAATATTTTAGGTAATCTAAGCACCTCTTAAAATATATGTATATATATATATAAAAAATAACATTTTTGTAAGCAAATACACATATATGCACATATATTTATATATCATTTTACAAATGTTTGTATGTATTGTGAGAATTTTGATTTTTACCCATAATAAAAAAAAAAAAAAAAAAAAAAAAAAAAATCTACTCCACCAGTAGCTTGGCATGTGTTACATTTGCCATCTCCTTTAACAGAACTGAAACCTGCTTGTGAAAGCACTCAGCTACAGCTAGTTTATCAGAATACAGTATTTACTGAAATGTGCCAAAGCTAAGTAGTGTCCAAGCCTGATTGAACTTCCAAGAAATCACATCATAAATAATTTTAGAATCTAACTACTAAATACATTTACTCCAGTTCTGTGCAAGCCCCACCTGAGAGGTTTTATACTAAAGCTTGACAAAGCCAGCAGCTCAGGTGCTACAATCCCAGGGATAAACTGAATTTACATTTCTTTAAAGTAAGGAAGGGAAACCCAGACTTACTTTGCCAATAACGAAAATGTTGGAGAGCCGGGTGGCAAAGCTGTTGCCATTGGCATCTTTCACATGAACCACATCAAAAGAGCCAGGATGTCTCTCTCTGTTGGTGATCACACCAATTCTTCCAAGGTTAGCACCTCCAGTCACCATACACAGGTTACCTAGGCAGGAAAGAAGAAATTAATAATTTCATCATTCCTCTGCAAACATATAACCAGTCCAGAGACAGGCCTAAAACTTAAAAGGGGAAAAAAAGACATCTAGCTTTTGTTTTCATCAGATGTGCATCAGAGTCACCTGAAAGGCTTTTACAAAAATACCCATACCCAGGCCCTGTATACTTAACAATGCTTGATTAAATTTAGTTTAGAAAAGCTTTTATGCCAGTGCCTAAAAGGCAGTACAAAGATGCCCAGATAGTAAAAGCTGCTTACCAGTATCAAACTTTATGAAATCAGTAATCTTGCCTGTCTCCAAATCAATTTGAATGGTGTCGTTCACCTTAATGAGGGGATCAGGGTAGCGGATGGTACGAGCATCATGGGTCACCAGATGAGGAATTCCTTTTGTGCCTACAAAGATCTTCCTCACTTTGCACAACTTGTACTAGAAACATAATAGGCATTTATTTAGTCTGGCTCATGTACACTGTGTGCCAGAGCTGGACAAAACAGTTCTTTCAAAGTCAGATAAATATTAACTGAAAATGCAATTAATAGTTAAAGGCTATAGGCAACAATCCTACATAGGAACCCTCGGTTTTCCCAAACTGTAGCAGATTGAGTCCCTAATTTACCATGCATACCGCCCCCTCTAGGCTAGTCTTCCTAACACTTTCCTCCTATTACTGCATCCCCTCCATGTTAAAGTCCAAGGCACTGAAGGGCCCCCACAACTCCCCTAAGACTAAAAAATTCCCAGGCTGCTGCACATACCACCACCATCCTCTTCCTCCAATACAAATACCATTCTTTTCCCCAGGCTAAGCTTTTCCCACCCTCTAACTTCTCTTGTAACAAGTGCCTCTTAGTAGCTCCCTCTACCTCATGCTTGAACTTAGTCTCACAAATAGCAATTGTATTACCAGTTCATCCAGTCAAATATTTCACAGAACATTTCAACTTTGCAATTTCACTGATATCCTTAAAGCAAATCAAATCACCATGATGGCACTGGACAAGCCCTCCAGCCTACTGATAACAAGGCTGCACAATGAAATCAGGAGTGGAACCACTCAATTGAATTAACCTTCATTTACAGCCAATAATCCAAGCCTTAAACTTTTGTGTAAAAACCATCAGGGCAAACTGGATTAAATAATCAAAGGATACAATGTGAGTTATCTTAAACTGAGTGCCTCAAAGAGGATAGCCCCTGACCCCCCCAACACTTTACCCTCCCCCAAAGCAAAGCTAGACCCACAAATGGAAACATGGCCAAGGGCCAATTAGATTGGATTAATGAGATTTCAGGTCCTCGAAGGACCCATACTTCAGGTACCCGTAAACATTCTTAGAAATCATTCCCTTAGCCTCTAAAATAGGACAACCAGGTCACTGTTCAACTGGAATTCATTTCTGCCATGAAAGAAAAAGCAAACAATCTGTTAAAGTTAATGCTCTCCTGTATTTTACAATTGTCTACAATGACCACAAAATGGTGTAATCAGAAAATGCTTATCCATTAGGAAAAAAAAAAAAAAAAGGCTAGAAACAACCTATAACTGCTCAAATTAAAAACAACACCAGGTCCTTGCACACCTACAGCTGGCTCCACCTACCTCACCATAAAGATCAATCCATGTACTTAACTCTTGCTGTAACTTAGAACCAAGTAACTGTACTGGGTAGAGACCCTGGCTGCTTACCTTGGCCTCCTCAGGTGTAATACGATGAACAGCAAAGCGACCCTTGGTATCATAGATCAGACGGAAATTCTCTCCGGTCTTGTCAATGCTGATGACATCTGATTTCAAACAGTAACCAAGGTTACTATAGTGATCCCTCACTACCTCAGGCTAAGCAACCACAACACTTTAAGGAAAAAAGAAAAACCCTGTGTGTTTCCCATTTCACACACCAACAAGGATTCCCAAGATCAATGATGATGGGTAGCTAACCTGTTTCAAAACCACTTTTAACACTCCATTTAAAATCAAAAGTGAATTGATGGGAAGCGGCTGTGGCTCGATCAGTAGGGCTCCCGTTTATCATATGGGAGGCCTCGGGTTCGGTTCCCGGGGCCTCCTAGTGAGGGCAGGCCCGCCCGCACGGCGTGGTTGGCTGGCCCAGCCAGCACAGGCAGCAAGGGGGGGATAAATGAATAAATAAATAAAATCTTTAAAAAAAAAAAAAAAAAAAGTGAATTGAAATTTGGTTTTAAAAAGTGAGTCACAATTACTTGCAGACGTATGGTACTTTTCCCACACACCACTTTGTGTATACGCTTCCTAGCAGTTCTCCAAATTCCTACAGAGTCACAGAAAACCAAACAAGCACATTCTATTCAACACAATCACTGTTTTGGAGAGGGAGAAAACTACTTACCCATAAAACCAGCAGGATAAGTTATATCAGTTCGGACCTTGCCATCAATCTTTATAAACCGCTGCATACAAATCTTCTTTACTTCATCTCCTGTCAGGGCATATTTAAGCCTGTTCCTTAAGAAAATGATGAGCGGGAGACATTCTCTCAGCTTGTGCGGACCAGTGGATGGACGAGGAGCCTGTAAAACAAAAGGATTAGAAAAATTATTTCTTACTACTGTTGGGATTCACTCAAGCCAACCTCCAAAGTCCTGAAATCCATTAAACTAATACCAGATTGTCCACTACACCCCACCATGGGAATTTAAGATGTTCAAAGCTTACAAAACTATTCCAGACCTTAAGCCTTTACAGCACTTTATTTTATTTAATTATTTTTTTATTGTGGGTAAAAAATCAAAATTTTCACAATACATACCAACATTTGCAAAATGATATATAAATGTATATGCATATATGTGCATTTGCTTACAAAAATGTTATTTATGTATATATAATATATTTTAAGAGGTGCTTAGATACCCAAAATATTACACGGAACCCACTGGGATTCCCATGTTGCCCACCTCCCACACCTCCCACCACATCCCACACAAACATCTCCCACAAGTGTGGCCCACCACCCTCAATGGACTTACACATCCTGGGGCCTTGCCACCAACCATAGACCACAGTTCACCCCGTAGACAACACTCTCTCCCACACAGTTCTTAGTGGTGTGTGCTATTTTAAAATGGCCTACATCCGTTGCCACAAAGGTACTCAGGACAACCTCCAAATCCCAAAGAAGCCCCTGTATTTCAACTGCTCATCCCCTCCCTGCCCCAAAAGTGTCTAGTGGCCACTGGCTCCACCTCATTGTTATAATTTCTTCCATTGCTAGAATCACCATGTGAACAACAGAATACCATCAAGTCCATTCTAGTCCATAGTTCTTCCCCCAATCCTGAGGGGACTGGGATGGTGATGTCCACTCCACCTCCAAGTGAGAGAGAGCTTATATCCCATGGATATGGTGGGTGGGATGATCCTGCCTGCAGATGCAGGCCCTCTCCATTCCCTGGGATGGTCATTGCCCAGCGTTGTCTCCTCGCCAGGTGACTTGAATGAGTCCATTGAGCTGTAGGGTAGGAGTTGCAGCTCCACCGAGATTCCATGCACACCTGGCATATAGGTAGGCCAGAGGCTCCAGTCTCTGGAAGTATACCTAAGAACTTCAGCATCACATATAGGTTTGAATATAAGGGACTGGTGAACCATGTGTGCAGGGAGGACTTATTTGAGACCAATTCTGTCACTCTCAGGAGCACAGATTCCAAAATAGAGCCCACTGATAAGGCATCAGTCTCTGGGTCTAACCCCACTTATATAGGACCTGGGTGTCTCCAGAGCTCTCAGGAGCCCCTCTATGTGGGGTGATAGGCACTTAGATGTTCTATGAGCTCCTACTGAGGTGTGCGTAAGAGTCACCTCTGGGATGACCTCCCGACTCTCTTTGAAGTCTCTTAGCCACTTGAACTCATTTGTCTTTACCTTTTCCCCCTTTAATTCAAGGTCTTTTTCCAGTTGTGTTGCCAGTTGGCACTTGGTATTAATCCCTCGTTGCCAGGGAGGCCCATCCCCGGGAGTCATGTCCCACGTTGGGGGGAAGGTAATGCAATCATATGCTGAGTTTGGCTTAGAGAGAGGCCACATTTGAGCAACAAGGAGGCTCCCAGGTGGCAACCCTTAGGCACCCCACAACACAGCACTTTATTTTAAAAAGAGGACCTGGCCCACCAAGAACTAACATTTTGAATGCATTTAAGTATACTAGATGTTGTTTCTTAAGAGTCAAAGAAATGATACTTACAAACACACCAGTCAGTTTGTCCAGCATCCAATGCTTTGGAGCTGCTACACGCTTCAAATGCTTCTTGGGACCACGAGCCTGAAGGAGTTTTAGATTACATTATTATTAAATTTTACGTTTTTTTTTAGAACAGGTTACAAGGCCTAGTGTGGAACTTTTGGAAACAACTGAGCCTCACTTTCCTCTATGGCAAAATGAGGACAATGTTAAAATCACAAGGCTATGGTAAAAAGCAGAGAAGTAAATGCATACAGTATCTGGCAAATACCACAGGCTCCTTAAAATTGTAACCAGTCTTCCATTGTACGCTATCTTTAAAAACTGTGCTAAATGTTCTTTTGGCAAATATGGTAGGGGAGGGTGACTGGTGTAGTTCTTAAGTTTTGGGAGGATATACAGGATAGGCACACCTGGGGCATGCGTCTATGGAAGATGTAATCGTTTATCTTGTCAGTGCATTATCTCAGTGGGTGGAGACCCACACAATAAACAAGAAAATATTAAACTCTCAAAAAAAAAAAAAAAAAAAAAAAAAAAAAACTGTGCTAAGTATTTTTCACGATACTGCTCAAGAGTGATGCTAGGACTCTAGCCAAGCTGCGTGTTTCCAGAGATTTCTAGGACACCACGGTGGTGAAGTTAACAGGGGATGGACCTGCGACACACACCTGGAGAGTAACAAAAACGGACCAGAACCTTCCTGTGCTCCTGTGTGTTGATAATTTCAACATTAAAGCTCTCACGATATAACCACTAGATTGACACGGGTGGTGGGATTAGTCTGACCTCAACATAAACACGTGATACTACTCCGTACACTGAAACCAACTTTCAGTTAAAAAATGGTTTAAGTTTACCGACCACACAACGTGGCAGGCCTTGCCAAAAGACAAAGCTCTAGAAAGCCCTTCTCCACCAAGCGTCCCTAGAGCGGCCCATGAGGAAAGTTCGCTTGCCCGGGGCTCGCCGGCTGCGTGGCCGGGCGTGGCCGTGCCAGAGACCGACGCCGGCCGCTAGCGGGTCCGGTCCCCCGCCTCACCCCCCACCTTCGTGGCCGGCGGTCGCTGTCGCCCTAGAGCCCACCCGGGACACCGCCCGGAAGCCGCGCTCCCTTCGCCTCCGCCCGGCCACCCGCCCGCGGGAGCCCCGGGCCCCGTGCAACCCTGGCCCAGGGAGGATTGGGGCTGATGCGTCCCAGGAGCTCACAAAATACGTGTCTTACCATGGCTGCGCTAGGCACGGAAAGAGGACCACCTTCTTCCGGTGCGCCAAGAAAATGGGGTCGATGGCTGCGCGCGCCGGAATCTCAAACGCTCCGCCCAGCGCAGCCCTTTCCTGGAGCGCCGAGACTCTAGCTTGCCACCTACTGGTAGGAGGTCAGATGGCCCGAGATGAGACGCTGCCTCGGAAAGAGGGTTGTCTCCTAAACGCAATTTCTTCCCGCTCTCCCTTTTTTCCATTCTTCCTTCATCATGTATTGGGGAGCGCTTCTTGTGTACCTGATTCTGTGCTAGGGGCTGGAAATACGAAGATGAACTAGACGAGTTTCCCCTGCCTTCAAGGAGAGTGCAAATTGAGGCTACGACAAGTCCTATATACACGATTGTATAATCAATAGAATGTATTTTAATGAATTTTAAGCTTTTTAAAAAACATATTTTGTCTGTTCCGTCTTTCGGATTTCCTCGAGCAAGCCAACCTGCCCGTACCACGAGGTGCAAAGAGCCCACAACGTTTTTTTCCCTCTCCTGCTCCTCTGAAGACTATCGACGGGGATGGGGGAATAGAGAGTGGGGGCATGGGTCCCTGCTTGAACCTTGGCACCTTGCCCCTCGCTTTCTGTACATCTCATTTGGCACTTATCAGAGTCTCAGAGAAGAGAGGGAACATTAGAGATATCTAGTTATCTAACTTAAACCTAGATTTGATCATGCTAGTCCCCTACTTCTGAACTGCCCTCCCCTTCCCCATTTCCTCCCCCGCGGGATCAGGTCCAAACTGCCCGGCCCATCACCTGTTGCCTCTCCCGTCTAAGTTACTCCACGCTATTACTGCTCCGGGAAAGCTGGCTCTTCCAAGCGTCCTGCCTTTGAACCTGATGATTCCCCAGGTTGGAACTGCCACGTACAGCCCAACCCCCTTCAGGGGCACCTAATGCCATTCCTTGGCGGTACAGCTCAAATCCTTCTGTCTCTGTGAGCCCCGGGTCCCCTCAGGCAGGATAAACCTCATGCTCTTCCAGCCCCTGTCGAACACTGTGACAACATTTGGCAAGTTGGGTTGTAATGACTAGTTGACTTGTCTATCTTCCATTAGACTGTGAGCATCTCCACCACAGAGCCTGCACTTATTCATCTGAGCAGACCCTTTGCCACCTAATAGAGATTGGGACTGTGTCCAGCACTTGGTAAATATTTGTTGAATGAATGAATGGAGCAAACACCCCACTCATTGTGCCAAGTCCTATACCGTTATCCCTGAGTGAATCCAGCCTGTGCCTGAACTCCTTCCACCGTGGGGTCATGGTCCTAATTAGAGGTTCGGTTTTACCTGTCTCTATCTCTGTGCCCCCACTTCCTCCTTCGGCAGTCCCCAGAGGAGCAAGAGAGCAAAAAACATTGTGTGCTCTTCTCAGTCAGACAGTACTAACTAGAAGGGCAAATATTCCTCTGTGTCTAAAACCAGGGCACTGTCCATAATAGAGCATTTTATAAATGATTATTGGAAAGAAGGGGTGATCAGTTGGAGGTGGAGATTAGAGAGAGAGAGAATAAAGGTTGATGGGACAATGAAAGGTTGATTCAGAGGTTTCCAGTCAGGGGGCCCTAGGGGAGATGGTTGTGCAGCTAACAGACATGAAGGAGGGGTTGATTTGAGAGTGAGAGATAACCAAGAGATTTTCAGCTAAAGAGGCCAAGAAAAATGACTAGTTAGAGCTGCAAATCTTGCTTAACTGAGATCACACAGTCCTTTAGGGTCAGAGGAGAGGGGGCCTGGACTCTCACCTCCCAGGTCAGGGGTTCTTTTGTTTGTTTGTTTGTTTGTTTGACACAGCTTGTGTCACAGCTTGAGGGAACCAAATCACCTTTTTCAGTATATTTTTTCCTCTTTCATATTTTGTATATAGGCACAAATGACATTCTAAAAACAATAAAAGAAATGTGGAAAAAGCTAAGAAAATCACAAACAGTACCTCACCAAACACCCTAAACACATAATCTGTATTCATTTGTTCCTGTTCCTGTTCTCACAAACGTGTGCACGCATACTTTTACATAATTTTAGTCCTGGCATACAGACCATTCTGTATCCTGCTTTTATTATATTATAAAGACTTTCTGCATTGCTTCATAGACTTCATAATTATTATTTTAACAGCTGCATCATATTTCATTAAGTGGATGTTCTATCATTAATTAAACATGTCCTCTATTGTTGGACATTTAGGGTTTTTTGCACTTTTTCATTATTATGAATGTTGCTACAGTGAGCAGCTTCCTACATATAGCTTTTTCCTTCAGTTGAATGATTTCCTTAGAATAAATTCATTCCTTCCACCAACATTTATTGGGTGCCTACTCTGTATTATGAACTGGAGATGGTTAAGATCTTGTTCATGCTCTCAAGGAACTCACATTTTAATAGGAGAGGCAGACTGGGAAGACGGGATAGGGAAGCTACGAGAAACTCATCAGAGAAAAGATGGTGGTGAGGCAGGTCAAAACACAGGGCTGCTAAATCTCATTAAAGATCTAGGTAGACAGTGGGGAGCCATTGAAAGATTTAAGGTCAGAATTAGCTCTGTGCTTTGGAAAGATAACTCTGATTGCTCTCTGTAATGGTTTGGAGGAAGTGTGAGTGGTTAGGAGGAGATGGGTCAGAGCTGTTTCAGCAATCCAAGCAAGAAACAGGAGGGAGAGTCCCACGTCTGTGACTGTGGGGATGAGAGGAGAGGACAGATCCAAAAGATACTGCAGAGGGAGTGATTGGCATGATCTAACTAGAAAATAAGGAGTGTGCGGGAGTGAGGGACCAGAGGGTAATTAGGATGACTCCCAAGTTTCTGGCTCAGTGACCCAGTGGTGCAGTCACTGGGAATGAGCAAAAGGTAGAGGGGCATGATTGGAGAGAAGATGAGATCTGTCTGAGACATTGGGCTGAGGGAGAGACATGAGACTGGAGATGTTTTAAACGCCCAACTAAGCTCAGCTGCATGATCAGGGCTGGGAATTTTGATTTGGGAGAGTTGGTGCATCTGTGGCTGTTCCACGGGCGTGGCTAGAAGTAACGCTTGGAAAGAGGGCACTATGGGAAAGAGTCGTAATGCCTTTATAGTTGCGCATGCGTATTGACAAAATTTTTTTTCGAAGGATCTTTTGCGGTTTCACTACACTCTTGCCAGCCTGGTAATTTTTTTTTTTTTTTTTCTAACTTCTACTAATGTCATTTTTTAATTTGCACTTAAAAAAATCACCAATGAAGTTGAACATTTTGCCATAGGCTTGTAAAGTCATTCCATTTCCTCTCGTGTGAAGTATCTGCCCATTTATCTTTGGGGAACTTGTTTTTCCGATCGATGTGCATGCGTGCTTTATAGAATACAAGAGTTAATCCTTTGTCATATTTGAAGAAGATACTCCTACCAATTGGTTATTTTCCTTTTAGTTTTATATCTCAATGTACAAAGCTTCAGTATTTTATAAAGCCAAATCTGTTTCTCTTTTCTCTTGTAATTTCTTCTTGTCACTTCAAAACTTAGAAAGCTGTCGTTAGTCCAAAGATCTGCTAATATCTCAATTCTATTTAATAACACATATCTAATTCTGTAATCAACTTGGAGTTGTGGATCTGTACTATTTTTTCCCCAAATGGCTAGCCAGGTTTCTCACTACAATAAACTGAACGATCCTTCTCTCTGTCATTTTGTAAGAACTGTTTTAGCATGTAATAAATGAAATCATACAGTACCTGGTTCTATTTCTGTAAGGATGGGCAAAGAAGATAGACTCTGTGGTGAGTGGGGGACTCAGACATGTGTCCCCAGGATCCTGTCCCAGACTATCATCTAGCTCTGTGTGACTTTGAGCAAGTGGTTTTACCTCTCTGAACCACAAGTTCCTTATCTGAAAGATGGGGCTAACAATACTTCCTCTTCAGTTTGTGGTAAGGATTAGAGCTGATATATGAAGTACATAGAACATAGAAGTGACTCAATCAAGGAATTAGTGCTCCAATTCCCTTCTGGCCACTTCGGGCTACTCCCTTCTTAAACGTTTTGAAAAAACAGATTTATTGAGGGATAATTGGCCTACAATAAACCACACCTGTTAAAAGTATAACATTTGAAGACTTTTGACATACGTGACACACATTCATGAAATCCTCACCGCAATTAAGGTTATCAGCATGTCCATCACCACCAAAAGTTTCCTTGTGACCCCTAGTAATTCCTTACTCCAGCTCCTCCCACTCCACATTCCCAGGCAACCACTGATCTGCTTTCTGTCACTGTTGATTAATTCTAGAATTTTAAATAAATGGAATCATATGGCATGTTCTCTCTCTCTCTCTCTCTCTCTCTCTCTCTCTCTTTGGGGGTGGGTGGTCTAGTTTCTTTCATTCAGCATAATTATTTTGAGATTCATCCATGTTGTTGTGTATTGTTTTTATTGCTGCATAGTATTCCATTGCATGGATAGACCATATTTTATTTATCCACTCATCAGTTGAAGGACATTTGGGTTGTTGCTACCTTTTGGCTATTATGAATAGTGCTGCTATGAGCATTCATGAACAAGCATTTGTTTGAGTACCTATTTGCAGTTATTTTGGGTATATATCTAGGAGTGGAATTCTTGGGTTATACAGTAATTCTATGTTTAACTTTTATTTTAGGTACCAGGGGCCAGGGATTGAACTCAGGACCTCCCATGTGGGAAGCAGGTGCTCAACTGCTGGAGCCACATCTGCTCCCTATGTTTAACTTTTATTTTATTTATTTATTTATTTATTTTTTACCGGGAGGTCCCGGGGATCGAACCCGGGTCCCTCCATATGGGAGACGGACGCTCAACCAGTTGAGCCACATCCGACCCCTATGTTTAACTTTTAAAATTCACCTGTGGATAGAGATTTAGGTTGTTTCCAGTTTGGAGCGATTACAAATAAAGCTGCTATGAACATTTCTGGTCAAGTCTTTTTTTTCCCCATCTCCTTTTTTTTTTTTTTTTTTTGAGAAGTTGTGAGTTAACAAAACAATCGTGCATTCCATACAGGATTTCCATACATCACCCCACCACCAAAACCTTACATTGTTGTGACACATTTGTTACAGATGATGAAAGAACATTGTCATAATATCACTGCTATCTCTAGTCCATACCTTATATTTGGTGTATTATTCCCACAAACCATCCTATTATTAACACCATGTATTATTATTGTACATTTGTTATAGTTCATGAGAGAACTTTCTCATAATTGTACTGTTAACCACAGTCCATCATTCACCCCGGGGTTCACTGTGTTATACTGTCCCCTGCCTTGTTTAATCCATCCAAAGTATATACTCAGTGGCTTTCAGTTTCATCACAGAGTTGTGCTGTCATCAGCTCAGTCCATTTCAGAATGGGATCAAATCTTTTTATGGACAAATGCTTTCATTTCTCTAGGGCAGATACTTAAGAGTGGAATGGCTGGGTCATATGGTAGGTGTATGTTTGACTTAAAAAACTGCCAAATTGTTTTCCAAAGTGATTGTACCATTTTGCATTCCCACCAGCAGTTTACGACAGCTCCAGTTGCTCTTCATCCTTAGCAACATCTGTTAAGGTCAGCCTATTTAATTTCAGTCATTCTAGTAGATGTGTAGTGGTATTCATTGTGGTTTTATTTTGCATATCCCTAATGGCTAATGATGTTCAACATCTTTCTGTGTGCTTTTTTTTTTTTTTTTTTTTCCATCCATATATCTTCTTTGTGAATTGTCTGTTCAGATATTTTGCCCATTTTTTTAAAATTGGGCTGTTTATCTTATTATTGCATTTGAGAATTTTTAAAATATTTTGGATGCAAGTCCATTACAATACTTCTCAGAGAGCTTTCCATGTAGGAACATAGAGATCTACCTCATTCTGTTCAGAAGTTTCATAGTACTCTACTGTACCGCTAAACCATAGTTTGTTTCACCATTGCTTATTAATGGCTATTTAGGTTGTTTCCATTTTTTTTTAAAATTGTTATAAACAATGCTGTAGATGAATATCCCTGAACCTATTTTGGGGCACATGTGCAGGCATTTCTCTAGGTAGATACTGAGAAGTGGAATTTATGCAACAAACATATATATAGCACTTATTATATGATATATACAGAGAGAGAGAAAGAGAGAGAGAGAGAGAGAGAGATTCATTTCACCTTTACAACATCCCATGTTTTTATTCTTGTTTCACAGATGAGTAGAAACCAAGGCACACAGAAGTTAAGCAACCTGCCCAAGGTCACACAGCCAGTCAATGGCAGGGCCAGGATTTGAACCCAGAGTTCAATTTACTGGGTCATAGGGTATAGACATTTTTTTGGAAGTATTGATTGGGGCCGGGGATTGAACCCGGAACCTCATATGTGGGAAGCCGGTACTTAACCACTGAGCTACATCCGGTCCCCTGAGTTGATTTTTCGTTTGTTTGTTGTTGTTGTTGTTGTTTTTAAAGAGGTAATGGGGGTCGAACCTGGGAAGCAGGTGCTCAACCGCTTGGGCTATATCTGCTCCCCAGGCATTTTTAATTTAATTTAATTTTATTTTATTTATTTTTTTTTAAAGATTTTATTTATTTATTCATTTATTCCCCCCCCCCTGCTGCTTGCACTCGCCGGGCCAGCCAACCACGCCATGCGTGCGGGCTTGCCTTCACCAGGAGGCCCCGGGAACCG